>QRFJ01006631.1:0-60279 GCA_006176705.1 Cocos nucifera
TCTTAATGTCTTCATGTTGGCGCTGGAGCTTATCAGACATCAAGCCCAATATGTAATACCTGGCTTTGTTATCATCATCCATCCACTTCTCTAGAGATGCTCTCTAATCAGTGGATGGATGGGCTGGTAAAGTGGAAGGGTCCTATTCCAACACATGAGTCAACTTCTTGAAACCCAAAATAATTTTAAAGTTTTAGAGCCAATCTTTGAAGTTGGATCCGATCAGTGTATGGGTGTCCAGGATATGGGCTAGTGAATTGGACGCAGATATTTTTCTATAGAGAGTCAAAGTTTCTAGTTAGATTTTATAATTAAACTTAATTAATTTATTTAAAAATTTTATTTTTAAATAAATTAGGCTTCTACTATTTTTTTGGATCCCTACACTCCCTAGGCAGAGATATAAAAATCTTTGCAATCAATTGATTTCTAGTGGATGGTGCGGTCCCATCGACTGGCTCACCACCTCACCTAACAGTTATTGATGATGGGTCAATCGATGAGTAGACAACTCTTATCCAATGATTCTCTAATTATGATACACCTAATTTTGATCTCTAATTCATGAATCTCACCATGTCTAGAATATTGATCTACTCCTTAGTTAAGTCAAACCCACCACTTACACGAATTGAATTTTTGATTGGGTCCCTCACCGTATCCAAAATATTGAGCTCAACCCATCCTCCAACCTATAGCATCCAATGCCTAATAGATGTGATTGCATCTTCCTGGTGCAACAAAGCTATTATAACCAACTGAGAACAATCAACCCTGAGAAGGGCCCATATACCTACAACAGTGGAGGATCAATTGAGTTAATCTTTTCTTAGAAAGATTCAATTTAGGTCTCTTAGACTTAACGCAGTCATAATGGTTATGACAAGGCTAGTGGCATGGGTTAGCTCAAACTGTTAGCCACCTCAAATCAAAACTGGATTAACACAAATGGCTAGGTAAGTAAGATCGGTGGAAGAGATATGCCATTAAATCAATAAGAACGCATTCAGATCGAGTAACTCCCAATTAAAAATCAATTGATCATATCTACCAAATTTATCTTAGACACCAAATTATCAAACCAGAACTAATCGGATCAACCTACAATCTAGGCTCAAACCATGGAGCTAAATTAGTCTTAATTGGATCAATCATATGTGGCTATGAGTCGACCTTGACCCAGACTTACAACTATTGGGTTGGTCAATTCTAAGCACTCTTGATCCTACCTAACCAACTCTTGATTTAGTTTGATCAACCACTTGACTTAATTGAGCTACCCAAGCCCGAACCCAATTTTATGAAAATATCTTAGATCTAAAAATTCTTAATTTTAGATCTAATTAGTTTCAAAATCTTAATTCTTAATTAAGTTTGGGTTCATAAATAAAAAATATGTATCAAAATCCTAAGATTTCAGGATCTAGGATTTTGCAGAAAATAAGTTCTTATTTTTTATTAAGGATGAACGTGCAGCACTCCTACATGCCATGAGAACACCTCATCGAATGGAAGGAGAGGGCCTTTAAATCCTACTTTATTCTTATGACTAGATGGCCAAGGAGAATGCCTTATTCAGAAATATAATTGAAACTACAAAACTAGTTAGATCTAGATCAAATATCATATATATAATTAATGATCGAACTAATACATGCTCTACATAAATCTCATGAATCATCACTAAATTAAACATGCATGTTTTTTAGATCTAAAATATCATATATAGTATCTAAAAAATAGATTTAAATTTGATCATATCAAAATAAAACTATTCTAGATAATTTGTAGAACTATTCTACAACTAGTCTAAACATGCATCTTTTCATATCACATATGAATAAATAAAATTAAAATTTTATTTTTCATTTTTTAGATTGATAATAATATTATATATTTAAAAAAAAAATTAATGAGTGGTAAAATTATTTAACAGATTAACACATGATTATACTAGACTACACAGAACTATTCTTTCCTAGTCTAGTCAGATCTCATACATATTAGTCTAAATGATTTAGTTTTAATTGTTTGATTTTTAGATATATCGATGTGATATTTAAAATTTTTAATATAAAAAAAATAAAATAAATTAGATTAAAATAGATTCGAAGAACTGCACTTGAGTCTGATACCAGTTGAAGAAAAACCTATTTTTCGCACAGTCTTCAGATCTGATTGGATCTGAAGAAATATTTCAAAATTTTCATAAGTCTTAATCAGGATCTGAGACTTCTTAGATCTAATCATGAAGATTCTAATATTTAAAAAGTTAAAAATTAAATTAATTAGAATTAATTTTAAATATCTGATTGGATCAATTATCCTATGATAATCTTGTTGATTTCTGAGTTCTAGAAGGAGCCACCATGCACTAGCCTCTACCGATCCACTCAGTAGGATCTGAACGTCTTCTTTATTATTCTCTCAAAAAATAAATTAGATTATTTGAAAGCCTTCAAAAATACTTCTGACGGCAGCCTGTTGTCTCACGAATAGTGTCGCGTAGATTGTTGGATTATGTGCCAAAATCTAAACTTCAACTCAGATTTGTACCTAAAATTTAGGCATGCAAGAGAGAGGGAGAGAGGACTGTAAGGGGATGGATATCAGGGAAAATCCTTTGGGTGTGGAAAAAATAAAATTACATTATGGAATTTATGAGAAGAGTTTTTATATAGACATTGTTAGATATATGTGCCCTAGAAGCCAGATTGACTGACACTTGTAATACTTCTAGGGGCAAAATTATATTTTGACTATAATCAATAAATGAGTTATTTTTACACATATGTGTATTTAGTGTCTGGTGATACATCCTTGACTTAATGGTAATGATAATTCATATTTTCAAGAGTAGAATTTAAACATAATAATCATTTAACTCATAAATGCTTCCACATAGGATCATCCGAGGATGGTGATTGATCCAAAAGGTTGGTGTACAATCGTTCTCTTTAGTAGATGAGTCTTGAGTCTATGGTGTGGACACCAGAGCGAGAGTACAGGTACTCATTGAGAACGAGGGCACTACGAGACCACCTCGTAGTCATTAGGAAGTCTACCTTCTCATCAATGACTGACTCGATGCGCAGTGGTGTGTCTGTTTCTTTGACCTGAGGTGCATCAAGTTCACCTTGAGGGTGTTATAGTTTGACTACACCATAACTCGATCTCCAAGCCATTCGAAATTCTGAGGTGTATGTTGGCTATGACATGTTCATTGTAGGAACTGGATTGCATCAAGAAGAAATCTATCTACCTCGGTGGTAGAGAAGCAGCCCTATGATGATCATGAGAATCAGTCCAGAAGCCCATGGCCATGCCAGAGTGAAATAATAGAAAAAGTTTCTATTTAGGTTTTCACATCGGACTTAAAATCAAATGATTACATCATATGACAGAGACTAGGGTTTGACGAGTTTACCTTAACCCTAATCTGATCGGAGCTCAAGATAGAAGAACTTAATCACACAGATAGCTGCACTAAGAGGTTCGCATTTAGCTTTGATGGGTTGCCACCATATACTGCTAGGTGTCACTAGTGGATTTTGGGAGCAATTAGAATGATTTAGATGATCGATCATTCTAGCTGTTCGAATCAGAAGAGTTCTGATCCATCGAAAAGAATTTTGATGATGTTGAGGATAGAGATCATGATATATCCCATTACCATACAGAACTGAATCTAACTAGCTCACATAAACAAGAGTTTGAATCTGGTGATCATCAATTGAACTAATCCAATTTAATTGATCTGAATGAGATTCAATTAGGTTCAAGGAAATCGTGCTAGCACTCGATTGAACCTAACGTTCTTCTTTTACTATCATAAATAGTTGTCTTAACTGAGCCAAAGGAGTTTGTGCTCAATCAGAGGCCTTTATCTAGTCTGACTGGAGCCTATCTAGGTCAAAAAAGGATTGTCTTATTTTGTAAGATAATATCTGCCATTTTTGGTCACCTGCCATTTCTCATCCTTTGACTTTGGTCAAAAGTTGACCTTTGATTGGTCAAATATTGACCATTGACATTTTAACTTTTGTTCATGTGTCATGCACCTATTGGAGAGTTGGTGGGAGCTTATCTCCCTACCAAAACCTGACAAGGAGGAGGGCGCATGCCACCCTTGGCGTGTGCCCAAGCTGGAGGCGCTTAGGAGTCCCTGTTGGATAGGGACTCCATCTCCTTTTTGGATTTCGATTAGACTTCTCCTAAGAATCAAGTTTGAATGATCTTAGGTGCCATATAAGGAGGAATCCATGGGAATCTATTCCCACTAATCAGATTTAGATCTAATTTCATAAAGGGTTGTGATTGGTTGGAAAGAAGTGGAGTTGGATCACGCATAGTCTATAAATAAGACCCTACGCCCAACTCAAAGTGTATCTAAAATTTATTAAAAATTCTCCACACCCCAAGGCTGTCTCCCTCCTCCTCCTCCATGCCAAATCCATCTTCTCCCTCTCCTCTCCATTCCCAAAGGTGTTTGGGATCCAAGTTGGTGCAATCCAGATGAGAGAAAGGCGATAAAAAGCTAGAAGGCTGCGCTGCTGCTAAGGACAACTACTGATCTTTGAAAGGTATTTTGAAGAACCTTCAGATCAGATTCAGATCTAATTTTTGGAGATTTAATAGAGAAGAAGATCTCTAGATCCAGCCTGAGTAGATACTGATGAAGGTCAGGCACTTGCGTGGCTAGATCCAGAACCTTCCGCTACTTATAAGATCAACAATGAGTAATAGGATTACCCTACGTCAAGGTAAATTAAATTTGATTTAATTTATCTAAATTTATTTTAATTATTAAAATAATAAAAATTAGATCTAAAATATCTCAGATCTGATCTAGATCAAAGAGAAAAATTTTTAAAATATATCTCTTGATCCGATCAGATCTAAACGAACCTCGTCGGAGAAATCAAGATTTCCCTTCAACTGGTATCAGAGCCAGGTTCTAAGGTGTTTAGATCTAATTTTAAATTTATTTTAATCAAAAAATAAGTGATTTCAGATGTCACATAAGATGTGATCAGATCTAAAATCAAAAAAAATTAAAATTAAATGATTTAGATCTAAGATTAGAAAATATGCGTGACTAGTTCTAAAATAGAATAGTCTTGCATGTTTTTAATTTAATTTGATTAAATCATATTTTAGATCTATTTATTTACTATTTTTTGATATTATAATTATTATAATAATATCTAAAAAATAATAAATAAAAATTATTTAATTTTAACATCATATGAGATATGATTGATGCATGTCTAGATTAGTTGTAGAATAGTTCTACATAGTTATCTAGGTTAGAGTTTATTTTGATAAGATCAATTTAAATCTAATTTTTTAGATTATTATGAGATAATTTAGATCTGAAAATATGCATGATTTGATACATGAGATGTATGCAAAATATGCCATGATTAGATCTAATTTGTATATGAGATATATGATATAGATCTAAAATTATTTTGTAGTATTACATGTTCCTGATTAAGGCATTCCTCTTGGCCGTCCGATCATAAGAATGAAGAAGGGTTTAAAGGCCCTCTCTTTCCATCCGATGGGATGTTCTTATGACATGTAGGGGTGCTGCGCATTCGTCCTTAATCAGAAACCTAAAACTTACTTTCTGCAAAATCCTAGATCCTGAAACCCTAGGATTTATTGTGCATATTTTATTTATGAACCCTACTTAATTAAAAATTAAGATTATGGAATATTAATTAGGTCTAAAATTAAAAATTTTAGATCTAAGATATATTCATAATACTGGGTTTGGGCTTGGGTAGCTCAATTAGGTCTAAGCGGTTGATCAAATCGAATCAAGAGTTGGTTAGATGGGATCAACAATGCTTAAATTGACCAGCCTAATAGGATTAAGTCTGGGTCAAGATCGAGTCATGATCAAGCAAGACCTAATTAGGCTCAGAGGTTAGAGTCTGGATTGTAGGCTAACCCAATTGGTTCTGGCTCAACAATTTGGTGTCTAAGGTAAGTTTGGCACATACGACCGACTAATTTTTAATTGGGAGCTACTCGATCTGAATGCGTTCTTGTATGAGTTAATGGCATATCCCTTCCACCGGTCTCACTTACCTGGCCATATCTATCGACTCAGTTCTAATTTGAGGTGGTCAATAATCCAAGCTAACCCATGCCACTAGGTTAGTCATAATTGTTATGACTATCATAAGTCTAGTTTAATGAGATCTGAATCAATTCTCCCTAAGAAAAGATTAAGTCTGAGGTCTTCCACCATTGTAGATGTGCGGGCCCTTTCCGGGGTTGATTGTTCTCGGCTGGATATAGTGGCTCAGTTGCACCAGAAAGACACAACCATGTCTATTAGGCATTGGATGCTATGGGCTGGAGGATGAGTTGGGCTCAATATTTTGGATATGGTGAGAGACTCAATTAGGAATTCAGTCTGTACAAATGGTGGGTCTGACTTAACTAAGGAGTGGATCAATATTTTGGATACGGTGAGATTCATGAATTAGAGACCAAGTTTGGGTGCACCATGATTAGAGAATCATTGAACAAGAGTTGTTCACTCATTGGCTAACCCATCACCAATAACTGTTAGGTGACGTGATGAGTCAGTTGGTGAGACCGCACCACCCACTAGAAATCATTAATCATGGAGATTTTTGCATCTCTATAGAGGGAGTGTAGGAATTTAAGAAAATAGTGGGAGCTAATTTATTTAAAAATAAAATCGTTAAACAAATTGGTCAAGTCATAATTACAGTATCTAACTTGAATCTTTGACTCTCTACAGGAAAATGTCTGCATCCAACCCATTAGCACGTATCCTGGACACACATAGACTGACCAAACCCAATTATAAAGATTGGCTCAAAAACTACAAAATCGTTTTGGATTTTGAGAAGTTAACACATGTATTGGACCAGGACCCTCCCACCTTACCAGCCCGTCCATCCATTGAACAGAGAGCATCACTAGAAAAATGGATAGACAAAGATAATAAGACTAGATATTACATGTTGGGCTCGATGTCTGATGAGCTCCAGCGCCAACATGAAGATATCAAAATTGCTCACCAAATGTTGGCTTACCTGTAGGAGATGTTTGGTGAACAGAGTCGTGCAGCCAAATATCAAGTCACGAAATAACTTTTTAAGGCTAAGATAAGTGATTGGCAGTCGGTCAAAGATCACTGTCTGATGATGATCAAGGACTTGGAAGAGCTTGAGAAGCTCGGTGTGAAGTTAGACTTGGATCTGCAGAATGATGTTATTCTGTAATACTTGACTGATGCATATGGGCAATTCATCATGAATTACCACATGCATAAACTTCAAAATTTCTTGGCTGAATTAATGAACATGCTGGTCACCTTGAGCTTTCTATGAAAGGTTCTAAAGACTCAGTTCTTGCTATGAAATGGACTTCTTCCAAAAGAAAATCTTCTGAAAAGAAAAAGAAGTATGCAAAAAAGCAAAATATGGAAGGAGGAAAGAAGAAGAAGGCAAAGCCGAAGATGAAAGCCGCTGACAAAGGAAAGTGTTTCCATTGCAACAGCGATGACCACTGGAAGCAGAACTGCCCTACTTTCTTGGCTACCCTGAAAAATAAGGAAGGTCCTTTTGGAGGTATGCTGGTTATTGAGTCTAACCTTATTGTTTCTTCTGCATCCAGTTGGGTGCTTAACTCTGGTTTTAGTGCTCATCTGTGCACTTCCACGTAGGGTCTTGAGGATAGTAGGAGGCTGAGGGATGGAGACATGATTCTACGCATCGATAATGGAGCAAGAGTTGCTACAGTGGCTGTGGGAACATACCCTCTTCGATTACCATCTAGTTTAGACTTAGTTTTGAAAGATTGTTATTATGTCCCTACAGCCAGCAGGAATTTGATTTCTGTTTCATGCTTAGTACTAGAAGACTGTGTGATTACCTTCTTTAAGGACCATTGTAACATTCTTTATGAAAGAAATAAAATTGCAAATAGTTTTCTTATGAACGGTCTTTATCAGCTACATATTGATGTATCTATTCTAACTATCGAGCAAAACGTGAATGCCAAATGACCTAGGAATAGTCCAAATGACAGATATCTATGGCACCTGAGATTAGGTCATATAGCAGAAGATAGGATCAACAAATTGGAGAAAATGGGCTATTGAGTCCGTTGACTTACGAGTCATATCCAACTTATGAATCTTGTCCTCAAGACAAAATGACTAAACTTCCTTTTATTGGACATGGAGAAAGGGCCACAGATCTCCTTGCCCTAGTACATACTAATGTGTGTGGCCCATTTGATGTACCGGCTAGAGGTAATTTTGTCTACTTCATTACCTTTACCGATGATCTATCTAGGTATGGATATATGTATCTTATGAGACACAAGTCTGAAGCTTTTGAAAAGTTCAAAGAATTCAGACATGAAGTAGAAAAACAAACTGAAAAACCCATTAAGGTTCTTCGATCAGATCGAGGAGGTGAATACCTTAGCCGAGAATTCCTAGACTATCTCAAGAAAAATGGCATAGTCTCTCAATGGACTCCACCAGGAATACCTCAACTCAATGGGGTTTCAGAATGGAGAAATTGAACTCTATTGGATATGGTCCGATCCATGATGAGCTTCACAGACCTTCCTGATTTTCTTTAGGAACATCCATTATTAACTTCAATTTATCTACTGAATAGGGATCCCTCTAAGACCGTTCCTACCACACCGTATGAGATATGGCACGATAAGAAACCAAGTTTGAGTCATCTCAGAATTTGGGGTTGTCCGACTCATGTCAAAAGACAACTAGCGGATAAGTTAGAGGTTAGGTTCTTCAGAGCTCGATTCATAGGATATCCTAAAGAGTCATTAGAATACTATTTCTACATTCCAGAAGACCACAATGTGATTGTGAGTCGATATGCCATCTTTCTTGAAAAATAGTTTATTCAAGATAGCGGCATTGGAAAGCAGATTTAGCTTGATGAGAAAGTCTCACAAGTACAACGAGCTAAGGACCAATTGGAATCAAATCAAGTTGAGCCAATAAGAACACTACCTCCTCCACCTCATATATCGGAAAGAGTTTTCCATCCTCCTGAAAGATACTTGGGTATTATTTCAGAGAAAGTAGAGGAAATATTCCTCATAGGTAATGGTGCTCATGGTGATGATCCCAAAACCTACAACGAGATGATATTAGATATCGACTCTGAGAAATGGTTAGAGGCAATGCAGTTAGAAATTAATTCGATGCACTCAAACTAAGTCTGGACCTTGGTAGATCCACCAAAAGGTATAGTACCTATTGGGTGTAAATTGATCTTCAAGAGAAAGATTGGTGTAGATGGAAATGTGGAGACATTCAAGGCCAGACTAGTGGCTAAAGATTATAGTCAACGCAAAGGCATTGACTATCAGGATACCTTTTTCCCAGTGGCTATGCTAAAATCCATCCGTACATTGCTTGCCATTGCAGCCTATTTTGATTATGAAATATGGCAAATGGACGTGAAAATGGCATTCTTGAATAGATATCTTGAGAAAGATATCTATATAGATCAACCGCTAGGTTTCACATCCAGTGATACTGATCATAAGGTTTGCAAGCTGCAAAAGTCCATATATGGACTTAAGCAAGCAACTCGGAGCTGGAACACTCAGATCAATGATGTGATCAAAAAGTTTGGTTTCATCAAAAATAAAGAGGAACTGTATATCTTCAAAAAGGTCAGTGGGAGCGCCGTTGTCTTCCTCGTATTGTATGTGGATGACATCCTCCTTATTGGAAATGATATTTCCATGATGACAACAGTCAAAATATGGTTGTCCAAAGAATTCTCCATAAAAGACCTAGGTGAAGCGTCCTTTATTCTAGGAATTAAGGTCTATAGGGATAGACCGAATAGAATGCTAGGACTTTCACAGAAGATGTATATAGAGGAAGTACTAAAGAGGTTTAGTATGAAAAACTCTAAGAGGGGATTAGTACCCTTCAGACATGGTATTCATCTTTCCAAGAAGATGTGCCCTAGCACACTTGAGGAAATAAAATGCATGAGCAAGATCCCTTATGCTTCTGCAATAGGGAGCCTCATGTATGCCATGCTATGTATACGACCTGATATAGCCCATGCTATGAATGTCACAAGCAGATATCAATCAAATCCAGGCGAAGAAAACTGAACTTCTGTGAAATGTATCCTTAAGTACTTGAGAAGAACTAAGGATATGATGTTGGTCTTTGGTAATGGAGAACTCCAAGTCTAGGGATACACAGACTTGGATTTCATGTCTGATGTAGATGATCGAAAGTCGACATCTGGAAGTCTACTTTTGTGCAATGGTGGTGCTATCAGCTGGAAGAGTTTCAAGCAAACCGTGATAGCAGATTCCACCATGGAAGCAGAATATATCGCTGCATTAGAGGCTGTGAAGGAAGCATTCTGGTACAAGAAGTTTGCAACAGAAATTGGAGTAATGCCATCAGATGCCATTCCTTTGTACTACGACAACAATGGCACCATAGCCCTAGCTAAGGAGCCGAGGTCTCACTAGAAGTCCAAGCACATTGAGCGGCGATACCACCTCATCCGCGATTACCTCAAGAAGAATTATGTCGAGGTCAAGAGAGTCAACTCCGTAGACAATGTGGCAGACCCACTTATAAAGCCGTTGGGACAACAAAAATTTGAAACCCACATTAAGAAGATGAGACTTAGACTTATAGCCAATTGGCTTTAGGACAAGTGGGAGATTGTTAGATATATATGCCCTAGAAGCCAGAATTGGCTGACACTTGTAATACACATCTAGGGGAAAAATTATAATTTTGACTATAATCAATAAAAAGGGTTATTTTCTATCACATATGTGTATTTAGTGTCTGTGATACATCCTTTGAGTTAATGGTAATGATAATTCATATTTTCAAGAGTAGAAAATTTAAGATATGAATAATCATTATTAACTCATAAAATTCTACCGATCATAGGATCATCACGAGGATGGTGATTGATCCAGAAGGTTGGTGTACAATTGCTTCTCTTTAGTAGATGAGTCTTGAGTCTATGGTGTGGAGACACTGGAGCGAGAGTACAGGTACTCGTTAGAGAATGAGGGAACTGAGCGTGATCATCTCGAGTAGTCACTAGGAAGTCTACCTTCTCGTCAATAACTGACTCGATGCTGCAATGGTGTGTCTGGTTCTTTGACCTGAAGGTGCATCGGTAGTTCATCTTGAGGGTGTTATAGTTTGACTACACCATAACTCGAATCTCCTAACCATTCGGAACCCTGAGGTGTATGTTGGCTATAGCATGTTCATTGTAGGAACTGGATTGCATCAAGAAGGAATATATCTACCTCGGTGGTAGAGGAGCAGCCCTATGATGATCATGAGAATCAAGTCCAGAAGCCCATGGCCATGGTAGAGTGAAATAATAGAAAAGAGCTTTCTATTTAGGTTTTCACATCGGACTTGAAATCGAATGATTACATCATATGATAGAGACTAGGGTTTGACGAAGTTCACCTAAACCCTAATCTGATCGGGGCTCAAGATAGAAGAACTTAATCACACAGGTAGCTGCACTAAGGAGGTTCGCATAATCAGCTCTGATGGGTTGCCACCATATACTGCTAGGTGTCACTGGTGGATTTTGGGAGAGCAATTAGAATGATTTAGATGATCGAATCATTCTAGCTGTTCGAATCAGAAGAGTTCTGATCCATCAAAAGAAGTTTCGATGATGTCGATGATAGAGATCATGACATATCCCATTACCATACAGAACTGAACCTAACTAGGTCACATAAACAAGGGTTTGAATCTGGTGATCATCAATTGAACTAATCCAGTTCAATTGATCTGAATGAGATTTAATTAGGTTCAAGAAAATCGTGCTAGTACTCGATTGAACCTAACGTTCTTCTTTTACTATCATAAATAGTTGTCCTAACTGAGCCAAAGGAGTTTGTGCTCAATCAGAGGCCTTCACTTGGTCTAACTGGAGCTTGTCCAGGTCAGAAAAGGATTGTCTTATTTTGTAAGATAATACCTTGCCATTTTTGGTCACCTGCCATTTCTCATCCTTTGACTTTGGTCAAAAGTTGACCTTTGACTGGTCAAATATTGACCATTGACACTTTGACTTCTGTCCATGTGTCACGCACCTATTGGAGAGCTGGTGGGGGCTTGCCCCTTGCTAGAACCTAATAAGAAGGAGGGCACACGCCACCCTTGGCGTGTGCCCAAGCTGGAGGGCCCAGGAGTCCCTGTTGGATAGGGACTCCATCTTCTTTTTGGATTCCGATTAGACTTCTCCTAAGAATCAAGTTTGACTAGTCTTAGGCACCATCTAAGGAGGAATCCAAGGGACTCTATTCCCACCAATCAGATTTAGATCTAATTTTACAAGGGATTGTGATTGGTTGGGAAGAAGAGGAGTTGGATCATGCATAGTCTATAAATAAGACCCTGCGCCCAACTCAAAGTGTATCTGAAATTTATTAAAAATTCTCCATACCCCAAGGCTGTCTCCCTCCTCTTCCTCCACACTAAATCCATCTTCTCCCTCTCCTCTCCATGCCCAAAGATGTTTGGGATCCAAGTTGGTGCAATCCAGACGAGAGAAAGGCGACAAAAAGCTAAAAGGCTGCGCTACTGCAAAGGATAACTGTTGATCTTCGAAAGGTATTTTGAAGATCCTTCAGATCAGATCTAGATTTAATTTTTGGAGACATGATAGAGAAAAAAAAGATCTCTAGATCCAGCTCGAGTGGATATCGGTAGAGGCCAGGCACTTGCGTGGCTAGATCCAGAACCTTCTGCTGCTTACAGGATCATCAATGGATAATAGGATTACCCTACGTCAAGGTAAATTAAATTTAACTTAATTTATCTAAATTTATTTTAATTATTAAAATAATAAAGATTAGATTTAAAATATCTCAGATCTGATCTGGATCAAAGAAAAAAAATTTTGAAATATATCTCTTGATCCGATCAGATCTAAACGAACCTGGTCTGAGAAATCAGGATTTTTCTTCAGACATAACACCATAAAGAGTCCTTTTTTGACCAAAAACCTTATTAATTTGACCAATGGGACTCTAGAACCTAATCTCCACAAAAAACCCAAGATCTCATCTTGTTTTGATGCCAAAAATCCATCTGAAAGGTGGCAGCTTGAAACGATAAGGAAGAGTCTATGTGCGTCTAGGACTCTTCCGTCAAGAGTTTGATCCAAATAAAACTCTATCAAAACCTGGTCTAGGCACCTCCAAAAATTATAAAATTTTGCACATCCAAAGTACAACTGATTTTCTATAACAAACTAAAAAATAGAGCAAAAATGATTTCTAAAAAAATTTCTAAAATTCTCTAATCATGTGACGCTCAATTCTCAATTGGGTCAACTATTGACCCTAGTCCAATTGCACTAAGCATGAATTTAATTTTCATAATTAATCTAATATGGACTTATTCCAATCAGATGAAAATAAACTCATTCAAGATATAAGAATGAGTTAAATCAAATTTGACTCGATTGTGATGAATCAAAAAGATTGCAGAAGGAGAAAGTCGGGCTCAATCGTGTGCTAGCATAATTACATTGAACCTGATTGGATCAAATCCAAATCAATCAAACTAGGTTAGCTCAATTGATGACATCTAAACCCAAACTTTTATTTGTGTGATCTAGTTAGGTTTAGTTTCCTATGGTAATGAGATATGTCGTGATCTCCATCATCGACATCATCAAAATACCTTTCGATGGATCAGAACTTTTCTGATTCATACAATTAGAATGATCGATCATCAAGGTCATTCTAATTGCTTTAAAAATCCATCAGTGATACTTAATAGTATATGGTGGTAACCCATCAGAACTGAAAGTGAACCTTTCAATGCAGCTACCTGTGTGATTGGGTTCTTTTATCTTGACTTCCGACAGGATTAGGGTTAAGGTGAACTCGTCAAACCCAATATCTATCATATAAATTAATCATTCAATTCGAGTCCTATGTGAAATCCTTATAGAAACTCTTTCTATCATCTTCACTTTGCCATAGCCATGGGCTTATGGACTCGATTCTCATGATCATCATAGGGCTACTCCTCATCTACTGAGGTAGATAGATCCCTTATTGGTGTAATCTAATTCCTACAATGAACGTACTATAGCCAACATACACCTCAGGATTTCGAATGGCTAGGAGATCAAGTTATGGTGTCGTCAAACTACAATACCCTCAAGGTAAATTATCGATGCACCTCAGGTCAAAGAATCAGATACACTACTGCAATATCTAACCAGTCATTGATGAGAAGGTAGATTTCCTTATGAATGCTCGAGGTGGTCATGCTTAGTGCCCTCATTCTCTAACGAGTATCTGTACTCTTATTTTAGTGTCTCTACACCATAGACTCAAGACTCATCTATTCAAAGAAAGCGATCGTACACCAACCTTTCAGATCAATCACCATCCTCGTGATGATCCTACGGTCGGAAGCAGTTTATGAGTTAATTATGAAAATTCATGTCTTAAATTTTTAACTTTTTGAAAATATAAATTATCATTACCATTAACTCAAAGGATGTATCACATATACTTTAAATACATACTATGATAAAAAATAATTTTTTATTAATTTATAGTCAAAATTATAAAATTGCCCTTAGAAGTGTATTACAAGTGTTAGCCAATCTATCTTCTAGGGCACACATCTAACACAATATGCATACTTTCATATCTGAAATATCACATATTAAATATAAAAAATAATATTTTAAATTTGATCATTTTAAAATTAAAACTATTCTAGACATCTTATAGAACTATTCTATAAATAGTCTAAGCATGCATCTTTCATATCTCATATAAAATAAAATAAAATTTAAAAACTTTATTTTCTAATTTTAGATCTAATTATAATAATTATAACATTAGAAAAAATAAAAATTAAATAGATCTAAAATTATATTTAATCAAATTAAATACATGATCATACTAGACTACACAGAACTATTCTATACCTAGTCTATTCATGCTTCTCATACATTTTAGATCTAAATGATTTAATTTTTAATTTTTTAATTTTAGATCTAATCATATCTAATGTGACATCTAAAATATTTTAATATCAGATCATAAATAAAAATTAAATTAGATCAAAAAATGATCTGATGAATTGCTAATGCAGCTCTGATATCAATTGAATGAAAATCCTATTTTTTGGCACAGGATCGTTCAGTTCTGATTGAATCTGAAAGAATATTTTAAAAATTTTTCTTCTAAGATTCTAATCAGATCTAAGACATCTCAGATCTAATCCTTTAGGATCTATTATTAAGATTAAAAATAAAATTAAATCTAATTAATTTCATACCTTGTATTTTGGGTAATCAGATTATCCTATGATGATCATGATCTATCCTGAGATTCTGGAAGGAGCCACACATGCTCCTTGCCTCTATCGATATCCACTCAGATAGGATCTAGATGAATTCTTCTCATAAATCTTTTTTTCAAATATCAAATCTAAATCTGATCTGAAAGTCCTTCAAAAGAATTTCTGAAAGCAGCATGTCTGTCTCACGAACACCATCGCCTAGATGTTGAACTCTTCACAAATTTGATTGGATCTTCTTCTTAGATTTATTTCCAACCTTTGGCACTTAGAAGAAGGGGAGAGAGAGGATTAGAGAGGGCATGGAAGATAGAAGGGGTGATAGCCTTTGGGTATCAAAATTATTTCTTACGTGAAGAACCTTGGTGCAAGGGTTCTTATACAAAAGCATAGTACCAAGTTAGAGTCCCTCTTTGATCAAAATCCTTATTTATTCAACTATTAGGACTCTTAGACCTAATCTCCACAAAAATCCCTAGATCTCATTTAGTTTTGATGACAAAAATCAATCTGAAAGGTGGCGGCATGAGTAGATAAGGAAGAGTCCCCTACACCTAGGACTCTTCCCTCAAGAGTTTGATCCAAATCAAACTCTATCATAACTCAATCTAGGCACCTCCAAAAATTACAAAATTTGGTAAACCCAATGTATGACTCATGCCCTATCATATCTAAAAATTAGATCAAAAGAATTTTCAAAGATTTTTCTAGAAGCCTCTGATCAGATGACCCTCAATTCTCTCAATTAGGTCAACTTTTGACACTAGTCCAATTTAACTATGAATGGATTTAATTTTTATAATTAATCTGATCTAAACTTATTTTAGTTAGATGAAAATAAATTTATTCAAAATATAAGAGTGAGTCAAATCAAATTTGACTCAGTTGTGATGAATCAAAAAGTTACAAAAGGAGAAAGTCAAGCTCAATTGTGTGCTAGCTGATTACCTTGAACCTGATTAGATCTAATCCAAATCAATCAAATTGGATTAGCTCAATTGATGACATCCAGATCCAAATTCTTATTTATGTGACCCAGTTAGATTCAATTCTATATGGTAATAAGACATATCGCAGTCTCCATCATCGATATCATCAAAATATCTTTTGATGGACTAGAACTTTTTTAATTCATACAATTAGAATGATTGATCATTAAAATCATTCTAATTGCTTCCAAAATCCATCAGTGACACCTAGCAGTATATGATGGCAATCCATCAGAACCAAAAATAAACCTCTCGATGTAGTTACTTGTGTGATTGGGTTCTTCTATTTTGAGCCCCGACAGGATTAGGATTAAGGTGAACTCGTCAAACCCAATGTCTGTCATATAAATTAATCATTCAATTCGAGTCCAATATAAAAATCCTAATAAAAATTCTTTCTATCATCTTCGCTCTACCATGGCCATGGGCTTAAGGACTCAATCTCATCATTATTATAGGGTTGCTCCTCATCTACCGAGGTAGATAGATCCTCAATTAGTATAATCCAATTCCTACAATGAACATGCTATAGCCAATATACAGCTCAGGATTTTGAATGGCTAGGAGATCGAGTTATGGTGTAGTCAAACTATAACACCCTTGAGGTGAACTATCGATGCACCTCAGATCAAAGAATCAGATACACGACTGCAGCATTGAGCCAGTCATCGACGAGAAGGTAGACTTCCTTATGACTACTCGAGGTGGTCATGCTCAGTGTCCTCATTCTTTAATGAGTATCTATACTCTCACTCTGATATCTCCATATTGTAAACTCAAGACACATCTATCCTAAGAAAGCGATCATACACCAACCTTTCAAATCGATCACCATCCTCGTGATGATCCTACGGTCAGAGCTGTTTATGAGTTAATTATGAAAATTCATATCTTAAATTTTTAACTCTTGAAAATATGAATTGTCATTACCATTAACTCAAAGGATGTATCACAGATACTTTAAATACACACTATGATAGAAAATAATTCTTTTATTAATTTATAATCAAAATTATAAAATTATTCTTAGAAGTGTATTACAAGTGTTTAGCCAATCTGACTTCTAGGGCATACATCTAATGCTTAGTTCTCATTAAAGACATGGACTTGACCAACTACAACTATTGTAATTGATCTAGAGAATCCTTGACCTAATCTAAGACAACTATTGATTAGATTTAGTCAATTCTCTAATAAGTCCATTCTTTATTTTAACCTTAGGTCTAACCTAATTAATGAACCTAATTTTCACCAACCCATTAACCCAATTTGTTATGATTTATGTCTTAGGATCTTCAATTCATAATCCTAGAACCTAATCAAAATAACTCTTAATTCTTAATGAAGTTTTAGACTGAGGGCTGGGTTTTGGCATTTCAAAAATAATTTTCATATTTGTAAACTATTTTTACAACATGGTTCTACAAACCAAGTTGCATGTTTGATTCAAAATCAATAAACATGAAACTACTTTAGATCTAATCTAAACATGTTCATGTAATTAAAACTATTTCAGTTCTAATCAATCATAAATTATCTTAGATCAAATATAACATATTTATGATGATAAAAAATTAAATTAAAATACTTTTAATCAAATCATAATTCTTTTTAGATCTAATCTTAAATTTTATTATCAAAATTTTAGATCAGCACGAACTAGGATAACCTCTCCACTGTAAGGGATAAACCTTAGAGCAGAACAATCTTATAATTCGTGTGATGTAATTTTTAATTTTAGATTTAAATAATAGATTAGAAATTTAGATCTAATCTAACCATTAATCTAAAGATGCATAAAATCATGTAATAAAAATCTATGGCTCTGATACCAATTGAAGAAAATCGATCTAGGCTTTTAGGGTTAGATTTTGAAACTTTTTTAGATCTATGCAACAAAAGACGTGAATTAATTATATTAATTTATAATAAAATATGAAAAGCCCTAGATATATGATCCTATTATATGATTATAGCATGCTATTAAATTAGAAAATAAAATATCAAAAGAAAAAGGTGTTGATCACATCAACATAGATCTACACTAGATCTAAACTAGATATGTAACAAGAAGATCAAATCACCCTTATCTTTGCAACTTGAGTCTTTTAGCTCACTGATCTAGGCCTGAGGTTGTTGCTCCAAGCTACACATGCATTCAGCCTCTACAAATTATCCACACGAGCCCTCGATTGTAGATCTGAAGTCCAATGCTCGAAAATCAGCATGGATGCTAGTATTGTGCCGATTCTTCTTCGATGGTAGATCTGGATTTTTCTTCTTCAATTTTTGGATCCTTCAATAACTAGAAGATGAGGAAGAAGATTTTGAACCTAAGACTCTTCTCAAAATCACAAAAATATTGGAGGAAGAGGTGTAGAAGAAAATCCTAGAAGAAGACCCTCTTCTTCTTCTTTGTTTCTCTCACCAAGACACCTTGATTGGTGTCTCCACAAATCTCATAACTAAGCCTCTCTATGCCCAGCCTTTCCACACCCAAGGAGCTCTCTATAATCTCTAGGATCTCTAAAGGAATCAGGTCTAAAGACCCCTTTTATAGAGAGATATGGACCAAGTTGTTATCTAGGTCAAATAACTAGCAAACCTAGTCCAATTAGGTTAAGACTTAGGGCGCCCAACTCTTGGGCATCCCCTTCTTTCTTTTGGTGTGGACCACCAACTATTGGCACATAAAATCTCTTCTTTTCTACTGTAGAAAATCAAAGAATTATCTGGGTTGTGGGCAGCACATAAGGGAGGAGTTTGGTTTGCTTGAAATTCTATCTCATAGGATTTCAATTCAAACTCAAACTCCTTATTTGACTAGGTCTACAACCATTAACCTTGTAAGAAAGAAAGGGGAAGAGAGGGGTGTGCGTGGACTTCTCTTGGGCAAGGAGAGTTCACACAAAAACCAAAATTAATGGCATGGGGGGCATGAGGAAAATGTGGCACAAGGATTTGGGAGTCCTAGTGAGACTAGGACTCCTAATTTAACTTGGTCAAATAAGATATTTAAACTAAATTAAATTAGAATTAATTGAACCAAATTAGAATAGATCTTAGTATAATTAAGAATATAATTAAATTAAATTAAATTAAATTAAATTTTAATTTAATTTTCTAATCAAATTAAAAATTGGGTTGATACAAGTTCTAATTGAACTAGGACTTGTTCTTCCTTGCAATTGGCTCATCCAATAAACCAATTGAATTTAATTCAATCAAGCCCAAACTAAATCTAATTAAATTATATTTAATTAGACTTAATCTTAGCCCTCTGACTTAGTTAAATTAAGCTAATTTATAATCTAATTTCTAATCAATCCTTCTGTAATACTTGCACTAGGTTAAACATCAATCATATTGAATGTTTAATCCTAGAATAATTCTTATGTTAGATATGTGTCCTAGAAGCTAGATTGGCTAAATACTTGTAATACACTTTTAAGGATAATTTTATAATTTTAACTATAAATTAATAAAAGAATTATTTTCTATCATAGTGTGTATTTAAAATATCTATGGTACATCCTTTGAGTTAATGGTAATGATAATTCATATTTTCAAGAGTTGAAAATTTAAGATATGAATTTTTATAATTAGCTTATAAATTACTCCTGATCATAGGATCATCATAAGAATGATGATCAATTCGAAAGGTCGGTATACGATCACTTCCTTAAGATAGATGAGTCTTAAGTCTACGATGTAGTGACACTAGAGCGAGACTCTTAAGATGTTTCGATGATGTCAATGATAGAGACCGCGACATCTTTCATTACCATATGAAACTGAACCTAGCTGGATCACATAAATATAGATTTGGGTCTGGATGTCATCAATTAAGCTAACTCAATTTAAATGATTTGGATTAGATCCAATCAAGTTTAAGGTAATCGTGCTAGCACATGATTGAGCCTGACTTTCTCCTTCAGTAATCTTTCTAATTCATCACAATCGAGTCAAATTTGATTTAACTTATTTTTATATCTTGAATGAATTTATTTTTATCTAACTGAAATCAATCTAGGTTAGATTAATTGTAGAAATTAAATCCATTCCTAGTGCAATTAGACTAGGGTCAAAAGTTGACCTATTTGAAAGAATTAAAGGTCAGCTGATCAAATGCTTCTATAAAATTCTCTAGAAATCATTTTGCTTTGATTTTTGGATATGTGATAGGGCTCACATTCTTTGGATGCACCAAATTTTGTGATTTATAGTGGCACCTAGACTGAGTTTTGATAGAGTTTGATTTGGATCAAACTCTTGAGGGAAGAGTCCTAGGTGCAATGGACTCTTCCTTATCTACTCATGTTGACCCCTTTTTGAAAGCTTTTTTGCATGAAAACCAGATGAGATTTGGTGCTCTACATGGAGAATAAGTCCTTGAGTCCCAATGATTAAAATAAAATAGTTATTTGGTCAAATAGGGATTCTATGTAGTGTTGAGTTTAAAGTATAAAATTTTTTCTCATGTCAAAGAGAAAAGCATCGCATGAAATATTTTTCCATGCCCAAGTTGCTGCCATCCCTTCATATCCCATGCCCCCTCTGATCCTCTCTCTCTCCCTCTTCTATATGCCAAAATTTGGGCACAAATCAGAGAAGAAGGTCCAAGAAAATTGATGAAAAGTTCAGCATCTATGCGATGGTGTTCATGAGACGAGCACTCTGCATTCAAGATCCTTTTGAAGGATTTACATATCAAATTTAGATCTAATCTTTGGATGAAAGATTTATGAGGAGAAGACATCTAGATCCTACTCGAGTGGATATCGGTAGAGGCTAGGCATGTGCATAGCTCATTCCAGAACCTCAAGAACGATCAGGATCATCGTAGGATAATTAGATTACCCAATCAGATACTTAAATTAAATCTTATTTAATTTTATTTTTAATTTTTAATATTAGATTATCTTGATCAGATTTGAGAACTCTTAGATTTGATTAGATTATAAAAATTTTTATAGAAAAATTCATCTCAAATTTGATCAGATCTGAACAATCCTATGGTGGGAAATAAGATTTTTCTTCAACTACTATCATAGCTACGTTAGCAGTTCTTCAGATCTAATTTAATTTTTATTTATGATCTAATATTAAAAAATTTAAAATATTATATCAGATATGATTAGATCTAAAATTAAAAAATTAAAAATTACATGTTTTAAATCTATAATATATGAGATGCATGACTAGACTAGGAATAGAATAGTTCTATGTGTAGTCTAGTATAATCATGTTGTTAATTTGATTAAATATAATTTTAGGTCTATTTTATTTTTATTTTTTTGATGTTATAATTATTATAATTAGATCTAAAAAATTAAAAATAGTATTTTTAATTTTTAATTTATTCATATGAAATATGAAAGATGCATGCTTAGACTAGTTATAGAATAGTTCTATAAACTATCTAGAATAGTTTTATTTTGATGTGATCAAATTTAAAATTTTATTTTTTAGATATAATATGTGATATATCAGATCTAAAAGCATGTATGATTGATTGAGTTATGATACATGAGATGTATACAAGGCATGTATAGGTTAGATCTTTGATCGTATATATGATATATGATTTAGATCTAACTTATTTTGTTTTAGAAAATATATTTTTGATTAAGATGTTGCCCTTGACCATCCGATCATAAGAACAAAGTAAGGTTTAAAGGACCCCTCCTCCCATTCGATTGGGTGTTCTTATGATGTGTAGGGATGTTGTGCATTCGTTCTTAATAAAAAATCAGAACTTATTTTCTGCAAAATCGTAGATCCTAAAATCCTAGGATTTTGATACATGTTTTGTTCATGAATCCAAACTTAATTAAGAATTAAGATTATGAAATTAACTAGATCTAAAAATTATAAATTTTTAGATCTAAAATACTTTCATAAAATTGGGTTCGGGCTTGGGTAGCTTAATTAGGTCTAGCGATTGATTAAATCGATTCAAGAGTTGGTTAAATGAGATCAAAGGAAGCTTAGATTTGACCAGCCTAATAGGATTAAGTCTGGATCAAGGTCGAATCATATTGAGATGTGACTCGATCAAGTCAAGACCTGATTTGGCTGTATGGTTCGAGCCTGGATTGTAGGCTAACCTAATTGATTCTGATTCGATAATTTGATATCTAAGATAAGTCTGGCATATACGACCGACTGGTTTTTAATGCTTTCTTTTTGAGTTAATGGCATATCTCTTCCACCGATCTTACTTACCTGACCATTTATGTCGACCCAGTTTTGATTTGAGATAGATAACAATTCGAGCCAACCCATGCCACTAGGTTAGTCATAATTATTATGACTAAGTTGAGTTTAAAAAGATCTAAATTAAATCTTTCTAAGAAAATATTACGTCTAAGATCTTCCACCATTATAGATGTGCGGGCCCTTCTCAGGATTGATTATTTTCGACTGAATACAGTGGTTCAGTTACACCAAAAAGATACAACCATGTCTATTAGGCATTGGATGCTACAAGTTGGAGAATGGGTTGGGCTCGATATTCCTAGATATGATGAGAGATCCAATCAAAAATTCAATTCATGCAAATGGTGGGTCTGACTTAACTAAGAAGTGGAGCAATATTTCGGACATGGTAAGATTCATGAATTAGATATCAGGTTTGGATGCACCATGATTAGAGAATCATTGGACAAGAGTTGTCCACTCATTAATTGATCCATCACCAATAACTGTTAAGTGAGGTGGTGAGCCTGTCGGTGGGACTGCACCACCCACTAGAAATCTACAATTATGAAGATTTTCGCATCTTTACCAAAAAAATATAGGGATCTGAGTAAATAGTGGGAGCCTAATTTATTTAAAAATAAAATTTTTAAATAAATTGATTAAGTCTAATTACAAAATCTAACTAGAAACTTCAACTCTCTATAGGAAAATGTCTACGTCCAATCTACTAGCCCGTATCCTAGACACCCATAGACTAATCGGATCCAACTACAAAGATTGGCTCCAAAACTTTAAAATTATTTTAGATTCTGAGAAGTTGACTCATGTGTTGAAATAGGATCCTCTCACTTTATCAACCCATTCGTCTATTGATCAGAGTGCATCTCTAAAAAAATAGATGGATGAAGATAATAAAGCCAAGTATTATATATTGGGCTCGATGTCTGATGAGCTCCAGCACCAACATAAAGACATAAAGACTAGCCACTAAATATTGGCTCACTTGCAAGAGTTGTTTGGTAAACAAAGTCAAGCAGCCAAATATCAAGTCACTAAGAGACTTTTTAAGGCTCAGATGCATGATGGACAGTCAATCTAAGATCATTATCTGATGATGATCAAGGACTTAGAAGAGCTTGAGAAGCTCAGTGTCAAGTTAGATCAGGATCTGCAGATTGATATAATTCTACAATCTTTGACTGATGCGTATGGGTAGTTCATCATGAACTACCATATGCATAAACTTCAAAATACTTTAAATAAACTTATGAACATGCTGGTTACTGCTAAGCTCTCTATGAAAGGTTCAAAGGACTTAGTGCTTGCTATGGAGTGGATTTTTTTCAAGAGAAAGTCTTTTGGAAAGAAGAAAAAGTCTATGAAGAAGTAGAAGGTGGATGGTAGGAAGAAGAAGAAGGCAGAGCCAATGAAAAAGTCCACTGATAAGAAAAAATATTTTCATTACAATATGCTGGCCACTAGAAGTGGAACTATCCTCTGTACTTGGCTAGCCTGAAGAATAAGAAAGAGGCAGGTCCTTCTGGAGGCATGCTTATTATAGAATCTAATCTTACAAATTTTTTTGCATCCAGTTGGGTACTTGACTCTGATTTTAGTGCTCATTTATGCACTTTTATGCAGAATCTTGAGGATAGCAGGAGGCTAAGATGATCCCAATGTCGAAAATGGAGAAAGAGTTGCTGCTATGGCTGTGGAAATCTATCTTCTTCAACTACCATCAGGATTAGATTTAGTTCTTAGAGATTATTTTTATGTGCTTGCAATAAGCAAGAATTTGATTTCTATTTCATGTTTCCCACAAGAAGGCTATGTAATTAGTTTTCTTAAGGACCATTATAATATCTTTATAAAAGAAATAAAATTGCAAGTGGTTTTCTTGTAAATGATCTCTATTAGTTACATATTAATATTTTTATTTTAAATATCAAGCAAAACGTGAATGCCATAGGATCAAAGCAACCTAGGGATAGTCTAAATGATAGGCATCTTTGGCACCTTAGGCTAGGTCATATAGCTGAAGATAGGATTAACAAATTTGAGAAATCCAAGCTATTGAGTCTGTTGACTTTCGAATCATATCCAATTTATGAATCATGCCTTCATGGCAAAATAATCAAGCTTCCTTTTGTAAGACATGAAGAAAAGGCCACAGACCTACTTGCTCTAGTACATATTGATGTGTGCAGCCCATTTGATGTACCGATTAGAGGTAACTATATCTACTTCATAACCTTTACCGATGATCTGTCTTGTTATGGGTATATGTATTTAATGCAACATAAGTCTGAAGCTTTTGAAAAGTTTAAGAAATTCAAACTCGAAGTAAAAAAATAAATAAGAAAATCCATTAAGATTCTTTGATTAGATTAAGAAAGTGAATACCTTAGTTAGAAATTTCTAGACTATCTTAAGGACAGTAGCATAGTCTTTCAATGGACTTCACCTGGAATGCCTCAACTTAATAAAATTTTAAAATGAAGAAACTGGATCCTATTAGATATGGTGTGATCCATGATGAGTTTCATAGACCTTCCTAAATTTCTTTGGAGACATAGTCTCATGACCGCTATATATTTACTAAATAGGATTCTCTCTAAAACCGTTCTTATCATATTGTATGAGATATAGCATGGTAAGAAATCAAGTCTAAGTCATCTCAGAATTTGAGATTGTCTAGCTCATGTCAAGAGACAACATGCAGACAAATTAGAGTCTAGATCTTTTAGAGCTCATTTTATTGGATATCTTAAAGAGTCATTAGGATATTATTTCTATCTTCCAAAAGACTACAATGTGATTGTGAGTCGACATGCCATCTTCCTTGAAAAATAGTTCATTCTAGATGGTGGCATCGGGATATAGATAAGGCTTGAGAAGAAGGTCTCCGATGAGCAATGGGCTAAGGAACCTGAGGAATCCAATCAGTTAGAGCCAACCCAGACACTACCTCCACCATCTCACAAATTAGATAGAATTTTTCATCCTCCTGAAAGGTACTTAGGTACTATCTTAGAGGACATAGAGAAAATATTTCTCATAGAAAATGGGGTTCATGATGAAGATTCCAAAATCTATGATTAGGTGATATCAGATATTGACTCCGAGAAATAGTTAGAGGCAATGAGGTCAAAAATTGATTCAATGCGCTCAAACCAATTTTAGACCTTGGTAGATGCACCTAAAGATATAGTACCTATTGGGTGTAAATGGATCTTCAAGAGAAAAATTGGTGCCGATGAAAATGTAGAGACATTCAAAGCAAGGCTTGTAATGAAAGGGTTTAGTCAACATGAAGGCATTGATTATTAGGATACTTTTTTGCCAGTAGCCATGCTCAAATCCATCCACACATTGCTTGTTGTTGTAGCTTATTTTGATTACAAAATATAGTAGATGGATGTGAAAATGATGTTCTTAAATGGATATCTTGAGGAAGATATCTATATGAAATAGTCACTAGATTTTACATCCAGTGATGATGATCACAAGATATGCAAGCTGCAAAGATCCATATATGAACTTAAGCAAGCATCTCAGAGCTGGAATGCTTGTTTCAATGATGTAATCAAATTATTTGGATTCATCAAAAATGAGGAGTCCTATTTTCAAAAAGGTTAGTAGGGGTGCTATTGTCTTCCTCATACTGTACGTGGATGGCATCCTCCTAATTGAGAATGATATTTTCATGTTGATTACAGTCAAAATATGGTTGTCTAAGGAGTTCTCCATGAAAGATTAAGGAGAAGCATCCTTTATTCTGGGGATTAAGATCTATAGGGATAGACCAAATAGGATGCTGAGTCTCTTACAAAAGATGTACATAGAGGAGGTGTTGAAGAGGTTCAGTATAGAAAACTTCAAGATTGGATTAGTACCCTTTAGACATGGCATTCATCTCTCCAAGAAGATGTGCCCTAGCACACCTAAGAAGATTGAATGGATGAGCAAGATCCCTTATGCTTCTGCAATAGGGAGCCTTATGTATGCCATGCTATGTACACGACCTGATATTGCCCATGTTAAGAGTGTCATGAGTAGGTATCAGTTGAATCCAGGTGAAGAGCACTAGACTTCTATGAAATGTATCTTTAAGTACTTGAGAAGGACTTAAGATATGTTTCTAATTTTTGGTAATGGAGAACTCCAGGTCTAGAGATATACAGGCTTGAATTTTATGTCTGACATAGATGATCAAAAGTCATCATCTAGAAGTCTATTTATTTGTAATGGTGGAGCTGTCAGTTAGAAGAGCTCCAAGCAGACAATGATAGCAGACTCCACCATGGAAGTAGAATATATCACTATATCGGAGGCTGTAAAGAAGGCATTTTGGTATAAGAAGTTCACCATAGAGCTCAAAATGATGCCATCAGATGCCATCCCTCAATACTATAATAATAATGGTGCCATAGCCCTAGCTAAGGAACCGAGATCTCACCAGAAATCTAAGTACATCGAGCGACGATATCATCTTATCTGCGATTACCTCGAGAAGGAATACGTCGAGGTCAAGAGAGTCGATACTATAGATAATGTGATTGACCCGCTGATAAAGCCATTGAGCCAGCAGAAGATCAAAGCCCACTTTGAGAAGATGGAACTTAGATTTGTAGCCATTTGACTTTAGATCAAGTGGGAGTTTGTTAGATGTGTGTCCTAGAATCCAGATTGGCTAAACACTTGTAATATACTTCTAAGGATAATTTTATAATTTTAACTATAAATTAATAAAAGAATTATTTTTTATCATAGTGTATATTTAAAGTGTCTATGATACATTCTTTGAGTTAATGGTAATGATAATTCATATTTTCAAGAGTTGAAAATTTAAGACATGAATTTTCATAATTAACTCATAAACTGCTCCTGATCGTATGATCATCATGAGGATGGTGATCGATCTGGAAGGTTAGTATATGATCACTTTCTTAGGAGGGATGAGTCTTAAGTCTATGGTGTGGTGATACCGGAGTAAGAGTATAGGTATTTATTAAAAAATGAGGGCACTAAGTGTAACCACTTGAAGCAGTCATAAGGAAATCTACCTTCTTGTCGATGACTAACTCGATGTTGTAATTGTTAGATATATGTGCCCTAGAAGCCAGAATTGGCTGACACTTGTAATACACTTCTAGGGGCAAAATTGTAATTTTGACTAAAATCAATAAATGGATTATTTTCTATCACATATGTGTATTTAGTGTCTGTGATACATCCTTTGAGTTAATGGTAATGATAATTCATATTTTCAAGAGTTGAAAATTTAAGACATGAATAATCATTATTAACTCATAAATTGCTCCTGGCCATAGGATCATCACGAGGATGGTGATTGATCCGGAAGGTTAGTGTACAATCGCTTCTCTTTAGTAGATGAGTCTTGAGTCTACGGTGTGGAGACACCGGAGCGAGAGTATAGGTACTCGTTAGAGAACGAGGGCACTGAGCGTGACCACCTCGAGTAGTCATTAGGGAGTCTACCTTCTCGTCAATGACTGACTCGATGCTGCAGTAGTGTGTCTGGTTCTTTGACCTGAGGTGCATCGGCAGTTCACCTTGAGGGTGTTATAGTTTGACTACACCATTACTCGGTCTCCTAGCCATATGGAACCCTGAGGTGTATGTTGGCTATAGCATGTTCATTGTAGGAACTGGATTGCATCAAGATGGAATCTATCTACCTCGGTGGTAGAGGAGCAGCCCTATGATGATCATGAGAATCAAGTCCAGAAGCCCATGGCCATGGCAGAGTGAAATAATAGAAAGAGTTTCTATTTAGATTTTCACATTGGACTCGAATCGAATGATTACATCATATGACAGAGACTAGGGTTTGACGAGTTCACCTTAACCCTAATCTGATCGGGGCTCAAGATAGAAGAACTTAATCACACAGGTAGCTGCACCAAGGGGTTCGCATTCAGCTCTGATGGGTTGCCACCATATACTGCTAGGTGTCACTGGTGGATTTTGGGAGCAATTAGAATGATTTAGATGATCGATCATTCTAGCTGTTCGAATCAGAAGAGTTCTGATCCATCGAAAGGAGTTTCGATGATGTCGATGATAGAGATCATGACATATCCCATTACCATACAGAACTGAACCTAACTGGGTCACACAAACAAGGGTTTGAATCTGGTGATCATCAATTGAACTGATCTAGTTCAATTGATCTGAATGAGATTCAATTAGGTTCAAGGAAATCGTGCTAGCACTCGATTGAACCTAACGTTCTTCTTTTGCTATCATAAATAAGTTGTCCTGTCTGAGCCAAAGGAGTTTGTGCTCAATCAGAGGCCTTCATATGGTCTGACTGGAGGTTGTCCAAGTCAGAAAAGGTTGTCTTATTTTGTAAGACATTACCTGCCATTTTTGGTCACCTGCCATTTCTTGTTCTTTGACTTTGGTCAAAAGTCTACCTTTGACTGGTCAAACGTTGACCATTGACACTTTGACTTTTGACCACATGTCATGCACCTATTGGAGAGCTGGTGGGGGCCTGTCCCCCTGCCAGAACCTGGCAAGGAGAAGGGCGCACGCCACCCTAGGCGTGTGCCCAAGTTGGAGGCGCCTAGGAGTCCTTGTTGGACAAGGACTCCATCTCCTTTTTGGATTCCAATTAGAGTTCTTCTAAGAACCAACTTTGACTGGTCTTAGGCACCCTCTAAGGAGGAATCCAGGGGACTCTATTCCCACCAATCAGATTTAGATCTGATTTCACAAAGGGTTGTGATTGGTTGGGAAGAAGAGGAGTTGGATCACAGCTAGTCTATAAATAAGACCCTGCGCCCAACTCAGATTGTATGAGATAAGAGATATGATGAGATCATAGTTTCCCACGCCCCAAGGCTGCCTCTCCCCTCCTTCTCCATGCCATAGTCTCTTCTCCCCTTGCTCTCCACGTCCAAAAGGAGTTTTGGACCTTGGTTGGTGCGATTCAGATCAAAGAAAGGCGATCAAAAGCTAAGAAGGCTGCGCTGCTGCAAAGGACGACTGCTGATCTTCAAAAGAGTTTTGAAGATCCTCCAGATCAGATCCAGATCTGAATTTTTGGAGGCATGATAGAGAAGAAGAGGATCTCCAGATCCAACCCGAGTGGATACCGGTAGAGGCCAGGCGCTTGCGTGGCTAAGATCCAGAACCTTCCGCTGCAAACAGGATCATCAACAGGGTAATAGGATTACCCAGAATCAGGTAAATTAAATTTGATTTAATTTATCTTTTTTTATTTTATTTTATTAAAATAATAAGAATCAGATCTAAAACATATCAAGATCTGATTGGGATCAAGAGAAAAATTTTTTTGAAATATATCTCTTGATCTGATCAGATCTGAACGAACCTGGACCGAAAAATCAGGATTTCCCTTCAACTGGTATCAGAGCCATGGTTCTAAATTATTTAGATCTGATTTTAAATTTATTTTAATTAAAAATAATTGATTTTAGATGTCACATGAGATGTGATCAGATCTGAAATCAGAAAAAATTAAAATTAAATAATTTGGATCTAAGATTAGAAGATATGCATGACTAGTTCTAGAATAGAATAGTTCTATAGAATATTCTTGCATGTTTTTGATTTAATCCAATTAAATCATATTTTAGATCTTTTTATTTACTATTTTTTGATATTATAAGTTATTATAATAACATCTAAAAAATAGCAAATAAAAATTATTTAATTTTTGAATATCATATGAGATATGATTGATGCATGTCTAGACTAGTTGTAGAATAGTTCTACATAATTATCTAGATTAGAATTTATTTTGATTAGATCAATTTAAATCTAATTTTTTAGATTATTATGAGATAATTTAGATCTGAAAAATATGCATGATTCGATACATGAGATGTATGCAAAATATGCCATGATTAGATCTACTTTATATATGAGATATATGATATAGATCTGATATTGTTTTGTAGTATTGAATGTTCCTGATTAAGGCGTTCCTCTTGGCCGTCCGGTCATAAGAACGAAGAAGGGTTTAAAGGCCCTCTCTTCCCATTCGATGGGGTGTTCTTATGATGTGTAGGGGTGCTGCGTGTTCGTCCTTAATCAGAAACCCAAAACTTACTTTCTGCAAAACCCTAGATCCTGAAACCCTAGGATTTATTGTGCATATTTTATTTTTATGAACCCTACTTAATTAAGAATTAAGTTTATGGAATATTAATTAGGTCTAAAATTGAGAATTTTAGATCTAAGACATATTCATAATACTGGGTTCGGGCTTGGGTAGCTCAATTAGGTCTAAGCGGTTGATCAAACCGAATCAAGAGTTGGTTAGATGGGATCAACAATGCTTAAATTGACCAGCCTAATAGGATTAAGTCTGGGTCAAGATCGAGTCACGATCAAGCAAGACCTAATTAGGCTCAGAGGTTAGAGTCTGGATTGTAGGCTAACCCAATTGGTTCTGACTCAACAATTTGGTGTCTAAGGTAAGTTTGGCACATAGACGACCGACTGGTTTTTAATTGGAAGCTACTCGACCTGAATGCATTCTTGTATGAGTTAATGGCATATTCCTTCCACCGGTCTCACTTACCTGGCCATATCTGTTGACACAGTTCTGATCTGAGGTGGTCAATAATCCGAGCTAACCCATGCCACTAGGTTAGTCATAATTGTTATGACTAAGCCAAGTCTAGTTTAATGAGACCTGAATCAATTCTCCCTAAGAAAAGATTAAGTCTGAGGTCTTCCACCATTGTAGATGTGCGGGCCCTTCCGGGGGTTGATTGTTCTCGGCTGGATACAGTGGCTCAGTTGCACCGGAAAGATGCAACCATGTCTATTAGGCATTGGATGCTATGGGCTGGAGGATGAGTTGGGCTCAATATTTTGGATACGGTGAGAGACTCAATTAGGAACCCAGTCTATGCAAATGGTGGGTCTGACTTAACTAAGGAGTGGATCAATATTTGGATACGGTGAGATTCATGAATTAGAGACCAAGTTTGGGTGCACCATGATTAGAGAATCATTGAACAAGAGTTGTTCACTCATTGGCTAACCCATCACCAATAACTGTTAGGTGAGGTGATGAGTCAGTTGGTGAGACCGCACCACCCACTAGAAATCATTAATCGTGGAGATTTTCGCATCTCTACAGAGGGAGTGTAGGGATCCGAGAAAATAGTGGAAGCTAATTTGTTTAAAAATAAAATCCCTAAACAAATTGGTCAAGTCAAAATTACAGTATCTAACTAGAATCTTTGACTCTCTACAGGAATATGTCTGCGTCAAACCCATTGGCACGTATCCTGGACACACATAGACTGACTGGACCCAATTATAAAGATTGGCTCAGGAACTACAAAATTATTTTGGGTTCCGAGAAGTTAACCCATGTTTTGGACCAGGACCCTCCCACCTTACCAGCCCGTCCATCTGTTGAACAGAGAGCATCTCTGGAAAAAATGGATTGATGAAGATAATAAGGCCAGATATTACATGTTGGGCTCGATGTCTGATGAGCTCCAGCGCCAACATGAGGATATCGGGACTGCTCGCCAAATGTTGGCTCACCTGCAGGAGATGTTTGGTGAACAGAGTCGCGCAGCCAAATATCAAGTCACAAAATGACTTTTTAAGGCTAAGATGCGTGATGGGCAGTCAGTCCAAGATCACTGTCTGACAATGATCAAGGACATGGAAGAGCTTGAGAAGCTCGGTGTGAAGTTGGACTTGGACCTGCAGAACGATATCATTCTGCAATCCTTGACTGATGCATATGGGCAATTCATCATGAATTACCACATGCATAAACTTCAAAATTCCTTGGCCGAGTTAATGAATATGCTGGTTACCGCTGAGCTTTCTATGAAAGGTTCTAAAGGCTCAGTTCTTGCTATGGAATGGACTTCTTCCAAAAGAAAGTCTTATGGAAAGAAAAAGAAGTCTGTGAAAAAGCAAAAGGTGGAAGGATCAAAGAAGAAGAAGGCAGAATCGAAGAAAAAAGGCCGATGGCAAAGGAAAGTGTTTCCATTGCAACAGCGACGGCCATTGGAAGCGGAACTGCCCTACTTACCTGGCCACCCTAAAGAACAAGAAGGAAGGTCCTTCTGGAGGTATGCTCGTTATTGAGTCTAACCTTACGGTTTCTTCTGCATCCAGTTGGGTGCTTGACTCTGGTTCTAGTGCTCATCTGTGCACTTCTATGCAGGGTCTTGAGGATAGCAGGAGGCTGAGGGATGGAGACATGATCCTACGCGTTGGTAATGGAGCAAGAGTTGCTGCAGTAGCCGTGGGAACATACCCTCTACGATTACCATTCGGTTTAGACTTAGTTTTGCAAAGACTGTTATTTTGTGCCTGCAGCCAGCAGGAATTTGATTTCTGTTTCATGCTTAGCACAAGAAGGTTATGTGATCACCTTCTTTAAGGACCATTGTAACATTCTTTATGAAAGAAATAAAATTGCAAATGGTTTCCTTATTAATGGTCTTTATCAGCTACATATTGATGTACCTGTTCTAACTATCGAGCAAAACGTGAATGCCAAACGACCTAGGGATAGTCCAAACGACAGATATCTATGGCACCTGAGATTAGGTCATATAGCAGAAGATAGGATCAACAAATTGGAGAAAAATGGGCTATTGAGTCCATTGACTTCCGAGTCATATCCAACTTGTGAATCCTGTCTTCAAGGCAAAATGACTAAACTCCCTTTTGTTGGACATGGGGAGAGGGCCACAGATCTCCTTGCCCTAGTACATACTGATGTGTGCGGCCCATTTGATGTGCCGGCTAGAGGCAATTTTGTCTACTTCATTACCTTTATCGATGATCTGTCTAGGTATGGGTATGTGTATCTTATGAGACACAAGTCTGAAGCTTTTGAAAAGTTCAAAGAATTCAGACATGAAGTAGAAAAACAAACAGGAAAACCCATTAAGGTTCTTCGATCAGATCGAGGAGGTGAATACCTTAGCAGGGAATTCCTAGACTATCTCAAGGATAATGGCATAGTCTCTCAATGGACTCCACCAGGAACACCTCAACTCAACGGGATTTCAGAATGGAGAAATCGGACTCTATTAGATATGGTTCGATCCATGATGAGCTTCACAGACCTCCCTGATTTTCTTTGGGGACACTCATTGTTAACTTCAATCTATCTACTGAATAGGGTTCCCTCTAAAACCGTTCCTACCACACCGTATGAGATATGGCACGGTAAGAAACCAAGTCTGAGTCATCTCAGAATTTGGGGTTGTCCGGCTCATGTCAAAAGACAACAAGCAGGACAAGTTAGAGTTTAGGTCCTTCAGAGCTCGATTCATAGGATATCCTAAAGAGTCATTAGGATACTATTTCTACATTCCAGAAGACCACAATGTGATTGTGAGTCGACATGCCATCTTTCTTGAAAAATAGTTTATTCAAGATAGCGGCATTGGAAAGCAGATCAAGCTTGATGAGAAAGTCTCACAAGCAGAACGAGCTAAGGACCAAGTGGAACCAAATCAGGTTGAGCCAATAAGAACACTACCTCCTCCACCTCGTAGATCGGAAAAGAGTTTTCCGTCCCCCTGAAAGATACTTAGGTATTATTTCAGAGGATGTAGAGGAAATGTTCCTCGTAGGTAATGGTGCTCATGGTGATGATCCCAAAACCTACAACGAGGCGATATCAGATATCGACTCCGAGAAATGGCTAGAGGCAATGCAGTCAGAAATTGACTCGATGCACTCAAACCAAGTCTGGACCTTGGTAGATCCACCAGAAGGTATAGTACCTATTGGGTGTAAATGGATCTTCAAGAGAAAGATTGGTGCAGATGGGAATGTGGAGACATTCAAGGCTAGACTTGGTGGCAAAAGGTTATAGTCAACGCGAAGGCATAGACTATCAGGATACCTTTTCCCCAGTAGCTATGCTAAAATCCATCCGCACATTGCTTGCTGTTGCAGCCTATTTCGATTATGAAATATGGCAAATGGACGTGAAAACGGCATTCCTAAATGGATATCTTGAGGAAGATATCTATATGGAACAGCCGCTAGGTTTCACATCCAGTGATACTGATCACAAGGTTTGCAAGCTGCAAAGGTCCATATATGGACTTAAGCAAGCATCTCGGAGCTGGAACACTCATTTCAATGATGTGATCAAAAAGTTTGGTTTCATCAAAAATGAAGAGGAACCATGTGTTTTCAAAAGGGTCAGTGGGAGCGCTGTTGTCTTCCTCGTATTGTACGTGGATGACATCCTCCTTATTGGGAATGATATTCCCATGTTGACATCAGTCAAGATGTGGTTGTCCAAGGAATTCTCCATGAAAGACCTAGGTGAAGCATCCTTTATTCTAGGAATTAAGGTCTATAGGGATAGACCGAATAGGATGCTAGGACTTTCACAGAAGATGTACATAGAGAAAGTACTAAAGAGGTTTAGTATGGAAAACTCTAAGAGGGGATTAATACCCTTCAGACATGGTATTCATCTTTCCAAGAAGATGTGCCCCAGCACACCTGAGGAAATAGAACGCATGAGCAAGATCCCTTATGCTTCTGCAATAGGGAGCCTCATGTATGCCATGCTATGTACACGACCTGATATAGCCCATGCTGTGAGTGTCACAAGCAGATATCAGTCAAATCCAGGTGAAGAACACTGGACTTCTGTGAAATGTATCCTTAAGTACTTGAGAAGAACTAAGGATATGATGTTGGTCTTTGGTAACGGAGAACTCCTGGTCCAGGGATACACAGACTCGGACTTCATGTCCGATATAGATGATCGAAAGTCGACATCTGGGAGTCTGTTTGTGTGCAATGGTGGAGCTATCAGCTGGAAGAGTTCCAAGCAAACGGTGATAGCAGATTCCACCATGGAAGCAGAATATATCGCTGCATCAGAGGCTGCGAAGGAAGCATTCTGGTACAAGAAGTTTGCTGCAGAAATCGGAGTAATGCCATCAGATGCCATTCCTCTATACTGCGACAACAATGGCGCCATAGCCCTTGCTAAGGAGCCGAGGTCTCACCAGAAATCCAAGCATATTGAGCGGCGATACCACCTCATCCGCGATTACCTCGAGAAGGGTTATGTCGAGGTCAAGAGAGTCAACTCCGCAGATAATGTGGCAGACCCACTTACAAAGCCGTTGGGCCAGCAGAAGATCGAAGCCCACCTTGAGAAGATGGGACTTAGACTTGTAGCCAATTGGCTTTAGGACAAGTGGGAGATTGTTAGATATATGTGCCCTAGAAGCCAGAATTGGCTGACACTTGTAATACACTTCTAGGGGCAAAATTGTAATTTTGACTAAAATCAATAAATGGGTTATTTTCTATCACATATGTGTATTTAGTGTCTGTGATACATCCTTTGAGTTAATGGTAATGATAATTCATATTTTCAAGAGTTGAAAATTTAAGACATGAATAATCATTATTAACTCATAAATTGCTCCCGACCATAGGATCATCACGAGGATGGTGATTGATCCGGAAGGTTGGTGTACAATCGCTTCTCTTTAGTAGATGAGTCTTGAGTCTACGGTGTGGAGACACCAGGAGCGAGAGTACAGGTACTCGTTAGAGAACGAGGGCACTGAGCGTGACCACCTCGAGTAGTCATTAGGGAAGTCTACCTTCTCGTCAATGACTGACTCGATGCTGCAGTAGTGTGTCTGGTTCTTTGACCTGAGATGCATCGGCAGTTCACCTTGAGGGTGTTATAGTTTGACTACACCATTACTCGGTCTCCTAGCCATATGGAACCCTGAGGTGTATGTTGGCTATAGCATGTTCATTGTAGGAACTGGATTGCATCAAGATGGAATCTATCTACCTCGGTGGTAGAGGAGTAGCCCTATGATGATCATGAGAATCAAGTCCAGAAATCCATGGCCATGGTAGAGTGAAATAATAGAAAGAGTTTCTATTTAGATTTTCACATTGGACTCGAATCGAATGATTACATCATATGACAGAGACTAGGGTTTGACGAGTTCACCTTAACCCTAATCTGATCGGGGCTCAAGATAGAAGAACTGAATCACACAGGTAGCTGCACCAAGAGGTTCGCATTCAGCTCTGATGGGTTGCCACCATATACTGCTAGGTGTCACTGGTGGATTTTGGGAGCAATTAGAATGATTTAGATGATCGATCATTCTAGCTGTTCGAATCAGAAGAGTTCTGATCCATCGAAAGGAGTTTCGATGATGTCGATGATAGAGATCATGACATATCCCATTACCATACAGAACTGAACCTAACTGGGTCACACAAACAAGGGTTTGAATCTGGTGATCATCAATTGAACTGATCTAGTTCAATTGATCTGAATGAGATTCAATTAGGTTCAAGGAAATCGTGCTAGCACTCGATTGAACCTAACGTTCTTCTTTTACTATCATAAATAAGTTGTCCTGTCTGAGCCAAAGGAGTTTGTGCTCAATCAGAGGCCTTCATATGGTCTGACTGGAGGTTGTCCAAGTCAGAAAAGGTTGTCTTATTTTGTAAGACATTACCTGCCATTTTTGGTCACCTGCCATTTCTTGTTCTTTGACTTTGGTCAAAAGTCTACCTTTGACTGGTCAAACATTGACCATTGACACTTTGACTTTTGACCACATGTCATGCACCTATTGGAGAGCTGGTGGGGGCCTGTCCCCCTGCCAGAACCTGGCAAGGAGAAGGGCGCACGCCACCCTAGGCGTGTGCCCAAGTTGGAGGCGCCTAGGAGTCCTTGTTGGACAAGGACTCCATCTCCTTTTTGGATTCCAATTAGAGTTCTTCTAAGAACCAACTTTGACTGGTCTTAGGCGCCCTCTAAGGAGGAATCCAGGGGACTCTATTCCCACCAATCAGATTTAGATCTGATTTCACAAAGGGTTGTGATTGGTTGGGAAGAAGAGGAGTTGGATCACAGCTAGTCTATAAATAAGACCCTGTATCCAACTCAGATTGTATGAGATACAGAGATATGATGAGATCATAGTTTCTCCATGCCCCAAGGCTGCCTCTCCCCTCCTTCTCCATGCCATAGTCTCTTCTCCCCTTGCTCTCCATGTCCAAAAGGAGTTTTGGACCTTGGTTGGTGCGATTCAGATCAAAGAAAGGCAATCAAAAGTAAGAAGGCTGCGCTGCTGCAAAGGATGACTGCTCATCTTCAAAAGAGTTTTGAAGATCCTCCAGATCAGATCCAGATCTAATTTTTGGAGGCGTGATAGAGAAGAAGAGGATCTCCAGATCCAACCTGAGTGGATATCGGTAGAGGCCAGGCGCTTGCATGGCTAAGATCCAGAACCTTCCGCTGCAAACAGGATCATCAACAGGGTAATAGGATTACCCAGATCAGGTAAATTAAATTTGATTTAATTTATCTTTTAATTTTATTTTATTAAAATAATAAGAATCAGATCTGAAACATATCAAAATCTGATTGGGATCAAGAAAATTTTTTTTGAAATATATCTCTTGATCTGATCAGATCTGAATGAACCTGGACCGGGAAATCAAGATTTTCCTTCAGTAATGGTATGTCTGGTTCTTTGATCTAAGGTGCATTGATAGTTCATCTTGAGGATGTTATAGTTTGACTACATAATAACTCAGTCTTCCAGCCATTTAGAACCCTAAGGTGTACATCGGCTATAGCTTGTTCATTGTAGGAATTGGATTGCACTAATAGGGGATCTATCTACCTTAGTAAATGAGGAGTAGCCCTATGATAATCATGAGATTGAGTCCTTAGGCCCATTGCCATGGCAGTGTGAAGATGATATAAAAAGTTTTTATTAGGATTTCACATCAGACTCGAATTGAATGATTAATTCATATGATGGATGTTGGGTTTGATGAGTTCACCTTAATCCTAATCCTGTTAGGGCTCAAGATAGAAAAACCCAATCACATAGGTAGCTGCACCGAGAGGTTCACTTTCAGTTTTGATTGATTGCCACTATATACTGCTAGGTGTCATCATTGGATTTTGTGAGCAATTAGAATGATTTTGATGATCGATCATTCTAATTGTATGAATCAGAAAAGTTCTGATCCATCGAAAGATGTTTTGATGATATCGATGATAGAGATCATAACATCTCTCATTACCATACAAAACTGAACCTAACTAGATCACACAAACAAGGGTTTGGGTTTAGATGTCATTAATTGAGCTAATCTAGTTTGATTAATTTGGATTAGATCTAATCAAGTTCAAGGTAATCATGCTAGTACACGATTGAGTTTGGCTTTCTGCTTCTATAACCTTTCTAATTCATTGCAATTGTGTCAAATTTATTTGACTTATTCTTGTATCTTGAATAGATTTATTTTTATCTGACTAGAACTAGTCTAGGTTAGATTAATTATAGAAATTAAATTCATTCCTAGTGCAATTGGACTAGGGTCAAAAGTTAACCTATTTGAGAGAATTGAGGGTCATCTGATCAGATGCTTTTAGAAAATTCTCTAAAAATCATTTTGCTCTAAATTTTGGATTTATGATAGGGCTCAAGTCATACTTTGGGTGTGCCAAATTTTGTGATTTATGGAGGTGCCTAGACTGGGTTTTGATAGAGTTTGATTTGGATCAAGCTCTTAAGGGAAGAGTCCTAGGCGCAATGGACTCTTCCTTATCTACTTATGTTGCCCCCTTTTTGAAGGCTTTTTTGCATGAAAACTAGATAAGATCTGGTGCTCTACATAGAGAATAAGTCCTTGAGTCCCAACGATTAAAATAAAATAGTTATTTGGTCAAGTAGGGACTCTATGTGGCATTGAATTTAAAGTATAAAATCCTTTCTCAAGTCAAAGAGAAAACCACTGCATGAAATATTTTTCAATGCCCAAGCCATATCCCATGCCCCCTCTGATCCTCTTTCTCTCCCTCTTGTACATGCCAAAAGTTGGGCACAAATCAAAGAAGAAGGTCTAAGCAAATTGGTAAAAAGTTTAGCATCTATGCGACGGTGTTCGTGAGACGAGCATGCTGCATTCAAGATCCTTTTGAAAGATCTACAGATCAAATTTAGATCTATTCTTTGGGAAAAGATTCATGAGAAGAGGACATCTAGATCCTGCCTGAGTGGATATCGATAGAGGCTAGGCATGTGCATGGCTCATTTCAGAACCTTGGGAACAATTAGGATCATCGGACGATAATTAGATTATCTAATCAAGTACTTAAGTTTAATTTAATTTTATTTTATTTTTAATTTTTAATATCAAATTACCTTGATTAGATCTGAGAACTCTCAGATCTGATTAGATTATAGAAATTTTTGTAGAAAAATCTATCTCAGATCTGATCAGATCTGAATGATCCTATGATGGAAAATCATATTTTTCTTCATCTTAATCATCAATCAACCATCCGATCAGATCGAAAACTCTTATGTGTGTGACCCCATAGGTTTAAACCTAAGTTGATAGCATAGAAATAAATTTTTATATCAATCAAAGTGACCATCTAGTAGTGGTACCTGACGGTCGGATAGGTCGAATGTATAGAACAACATTCTTAGAATCCATGTGGATATAGTTTCCATATAATTCATCTCCTTGACCAAAATGCTCGTAGGATACCTCAAAGTTTAACTATCAACCCTGATTAGCTTGTCCATATTGTATTTCAAAATATCAAATCCATCTTATGGATATCCTAGCCAAGTATTTGCTATATTAAAATATAGTGATGCATTTTTCTCCAACTCTTGGAGTGGCCAATCCCATCTTGATCATTCACCTACTTTGCAAGTACTTGACTATGCCCATAAACCTTTCATTACTAAATTAAAAATTTAGTTAGTCCAGTACCAAAGCACAATGAGTTGCATGCAAGCTACTATGGTGATCTCAGGTCGAAGGGATACTTATACCTATATCCCATCAAAGCAGTTCTTGATAGCAGAATGCTCTAGAGTTGGTCACGTTCAGTGATGATATGTCCTTACATCTCACTTGTATGCCATACCTGTATCTTCATACTCCTTGGTTTAGAGAACAACTAATCTATATGGCATACAATGACTTATGCTCGATAAGCATTGTCATCCTAATTAATAGCATATCATTTGGTTGTAAATAATTTTAAGATCGATAAATTCTTTCTTTATCGAAACTAAATAGTTGTAAGAACTTCATCACAATAATGGAGTTCATTAGAAGATGTAGACTTTATGATGAAAATGCTAAAAATATATTTTATTTAATAATAAATTAATTATAATTATAAAATAGCACAACCATCAACAGGCTGATGATTGATTTTGGAACATATTTCTCAACATAGAGGAAGTGAGCTGAGATAGCTCTTTAGCTCTTCAAAAGCTTGCTAACATTCAGAAGTCCAATAGAAGTTCTTCGATTGTTTAAGCACTTGGAAAAAAGGCATGTAATGTTTCACCAACCTTGAAACAAAATGGTTCAAAGTTGTATCTTTCCCATCAAGTGCTGGACTTCTTTTATTATCTTGGGGATGATCATTTCTTAAATAGCTTGGATCTTCTCCGAGTTTGCCTCGATGTTGTGCCTTGACATAATGAATCCCAGAAACTTTTTCGAAGTCACTCTGAAAGCATATTTGATTGGATTCAACTTCATTTTATACTTTTAGAGAATGTTGAATGTCTCCTCCAAATCAATGATGTGGTTTCTTGAAGATCGACTCTTGATAAGTATATCATCTACATAAACTTTCATGTTGTGGCCAGTCTGCTCCTTAAAGATTTTATTTATTAGGCACTGATAGGTTGCACTTGCATTCTTGAGTCCAAAAGACATAACCCTACAACAATAAAGACTACGATCAATAATAAAAGTAGTTTTCTCCTCATCTTTAGGTACCATCTGGATTTGGTTATAGTCCAAGAAGGCATCCATGAAGCTGAGGAGCTCATGGCTTAAAGTTGCATCACTAGTTGGTCAATTCTGGATAGAGGGTAGCTATCTTTTAGGCAGACTTTGATCAGATTAGTAAAGTCAATGCACATCCTTTATTTGCCATTTGCTTTCTTGACAAGAACCATATTAACGATCCAATCTGGATAGGATACCTTTTGAATGAAGTTAGCTTCAAGGAGTTTCTCTACCTCATCCATGATTGCTTTCTATTGCGTAAGTGCAAAGCTATGCTTCTTTTGCTTCACGTGTCGATGCTTGTGGTCCACACCCAAGTGATGTTCCATTATTATTGCATCAATCCTAGGCATATCTATGGGAACCCAAGCAAAAACATCGACATTCCTTCATAGGAAGGTGACAAGCCACCTTTTAACCTCTTCTTTCAAATTTAAGTTGATCTAAATTGTGTGGTCCTCATTCCCATCATTCAAAAAATTTATGATAAGATCGTTAATTGGTTTGCCCCATTCCTCAGTCAAACCATCACAAACATCAAGCCCATCCATTGGACAAAGTTTGGGCTATTTTCCATCTTGCAGAGCAATTATATAACAATGATATGCCAGGGCCTGATTTTCTCTGACTTCTCTGACTCTATATTCTATTTGAAACTTCATCTTCAAATAGTATATTAATACCACAGCTCAGAGTGTATTCAACTTGGGTCATCTAAGGATGGCATTGTAGGTAGAAATAGACTTTACTACAAAAAAATTAATCGAAGCTTTGGATTGCCCTGAGAACTAGCCTGTCACCACTAGTAGAGTGATTATTCCTTTGATTGATATAGTATCACTGGTGAACCCCACTATTGGAGAGCTTAGTGGCCCCATGTGACTATCAGGTATAGACATCTTAGAGAAAGTATCATAAAATAAGATATCGGCTAAACTTTCATTATCAACCAAGACATGGCGTACATCATAATTTGCAACATTTAAAAAAATTATAACCATGTCATTATGCAGAAATTGAACTTCTTGTGCATCATTTTCAGTGAAAGTAATAGATTTTTCAATCCTCTACTTCTTTGTCAGCTTTCCTGACCCGTTGGCCTCTTCTTATTGATGTCCCCTAATGATTGTATTGATGATTCAAAGTGGGGGCTGGTCTCCTTATGGTTCTTCCCTTCAAGGTGGTTCTAGTTGTGGTGGAGCTCTTGAACGATCATCTCTTCTCTCAAGCCGATGTCATAGAAATCGATCCAACCAACCTCACCTAATTAGCTCCTTAATTTTATCCTAGAGTTGAATACATTCTTCAGTATTGTGACTGTGGTCATGATGATACAAGCAATACATGTTGGGATTGTGCCTATTTGAGTGAGACCATATCTTGTCTAGCCTCGATAGTTGCTCCTTGATTTTCATCAGCACTTGAGTCTTTAGAGCATTCAAGGAAGAATAGTTATTGAATCTTCTGAGAGAGGGACTTCACTACATCCTTTAGTCTGGGCTTTTCAGTCGATGAGTTTGAGGTGGAGTTCGGGCTTGTCTGCATTCGGAAAGGATTCTAGAACACAACTGAGCTTTGTTTGGCTTCGCCACTGCCATAGGTTTACTAGATTCTCCCACTACTGCTCTCCTGCAGCTTCATCATCTCAAAACTTGAAAGCTACCTCAACTCGGGCATAACCTTCTATTAGAATTTGATGTCTTGAATTTGACCCATAGCAGAGGAAAATCCAGAAGAAGTATTAGCAGTCAGGCTAGCTCGGATATGTATCGAGCCAACTTAGGCTAAGATCGAGTCGACTTGGACTGCAGTCGAGCGGGCCCTCTCAGGTACATAGAAAGTAGGTGTTTAGGAAAAATGCAGTCAAGCCAGCTCGACCTCTGATAGAGCTGGCTCGATGGAAGCGAACAGAATAGGATGGAGTTTTCTATTTGGACTTGGATTATGATTAATCCAAGGGATCTATGGAAGTTGCATGTGGACCATAGGATCCAGCAGCCATGGAGGGCTGTGGTCATGATCTAAAGGTTGGAAGATACTCCAAACTTCTTCAAGATCCTATTTGACTCATATTAGGAGATAGAGCCCTATTAGGACTCCTATGAACTACTAAGAAGAAGATTCTCAAGCCTATTTAAAGGCCGTGATGTTGTGGAGAGGTGCTTGGCAAGGTGTGGCAAGCAGTGGCATTTAGAGAGGCTTTGGCAGCCATCAAGAGTAACTTGGTAGAGTACTGAATACATGCAGCTTGTAGAGCAGAGCATCAAGTAGAGCAAGGCAATGATCGTGTGAGCGGTTGTAAGGCATCTTGTAGCTGCTAAGGATCTCCTTGGAGATTTTGAGAGAGTTTTTGTGAGAGTAGCTTCTAGTTAAGAGAGGATTGTGTATAGTGAGTTGAGAGTGAAAAATCTCTTCTTATATCTATTTCTTTTTTATAGTGAAGCTTTGCATGCCCCATGGAGGCAAGCCTTTAGGCTGATCTACATACTTGATTATTCTTATTTTATTTTTTTCTTTTTTCTACCATAATAATCTGGTACTAGATCCTCAACAAGTGGTATCAGAATAAGTTGATATCATAATAATTGGTATCAGAGCCAAGCGATACTAGAACATGGATTGTAATAGTGGTGATAAAGATTGAAGAATATGGAAAAGGCAAGCATAATCAAGATGAAGATCAATAGGTTCAATAGGTTCGATGGAAAGGATAATTTTTTCTTGTGGTAAGCAAGAATAAAGAATGTCCTCATCCAACATGGGTTGATCGATGCTCTCTTATATGAGGAGATGCCAGCCACCATAGAGATGAAGGATTGAAAGCAGATTTAGATATAGATGATGAGCATGATCTACTTGTACCTAGCAAATGATGTCATGATCCATGTACTTAGTGAGACTTTTCTAACGATGCTATGGTTGAAGCTCGAGAAGTTGTACATGGCAAAGTCGCTTAGCAATACACTATTTCTTTGAAGGCAGTTATACCAGGTGTGGATGGATGAAGGTTAGAGCGTATAAGAGCATCTATTCAAATTCTAGAAGATCCTCATCGACCTCCTCAGCATTAGCAAAAGGTTGAGGAGAAGACCAGGGCATTAGTCTTGCTAGCATTGCTTCTCTCTTCGTATGAGTCTTTGGTGACTGTTCTTCTAGTAGAAAAGAGCACCATCAAGATGGATGAGGTCACTATGACGATTCTCCAAAATAAGATTCTAAGGAGAAAAAACCCAGCTTCAAGCTCAGATGATAGCAGCTCAACTTTGGCAGTTTCTGAAGGAGCAAGTGGTAGCAGATGAAGCCATAGAGGATCATGAAAAGGATGATCCAGGTTCAAGACGAAGGACCAAAGTAAGATTAGGTGCTACTGGTGTGATGAGTTGGGGCATCGAGTCAAGAATTGCTTATAACTCAAGAATCAAACGAGGGCTACTATGGCGATGGCTAGTAGCAAAATAGAAGATAGTGATGATGTCCTTTTAGTTACTGATGAGATATCTACTCTTCCTCCCAATAGATTATAGATTCTGCTTGTTTTCATCATATATGTTGTAGAGAGAAGATGTTTGACTCCTTGGAGACTAGTAAGGGCACTATATTCCTGCTAGATGGATCGAGTGATGAGATCAAGGGTAACAGGATGGTCAACATGAAGCTCCATGATGGAATAATGAAAAAGTTGGGTGAGATCCAATGCATACCTAGCTTTAAGAAGAATCTAATCTCACTGAGCATACTAAATTCGATCGACTTCAGATGGAAAGCTGATGAAAAAATCCTAAAGATCATGCACGACAGTAGGATGTTAATAAGAGAAAGAAAGTATGGAGGATATTACCTCATGACAGAAAGTCTAGTCTGAGGTAGAGCTCCAAGTGGAGGTGGATCGGACATAAGATGAGAGACTCGGGATGATGACATGCCACATTGCAAGGTGAAGTTCCTATTACCGTAGGAGGCTATCCCGAATAGATCTTAGGTCAGGAGGATCATAGCCATTGATGAAGGTGGGATCGAGTGGCCTGGCTCACTCCCATGTTTTCCCATCCATGAGACAGCAGGTGATTACCCTAGGGCATGAGGGTAAGAGGATCCAAAAGCTTTCAAAGTTAGATGGAGATTGAATGTCGAGTCGAGATGGAGATTGTTAGGATTTGATGCCTCGAATTCAACCCATAGTAGAGAAGAACCCAAAAGAATTATCAACAGTCGGGTTGGCTCGGATACATGTCGAGTTGGCTCAAGTTGAAATCGAGCTAGCTCGGACTGTAGTTGAGCCAATCCTCTCAGACAAACAGAAAGCAAGGTGTTTGGGCAAGATGCAGTCAAGCCAGCATGACCTTTGATAGAGTTGGCTTGATGAAAGTGAACAAAATAGGATGAAATTTTCTATTTGGACTCGACTTTTGATTAATCCAAGGGATCTATAGGAGTTGCATATGGACCACAGGATCCAACAACCATGGAGGGCTGCGGTTACAATCTGAAGGTTGGAAGACACACCAAACTTTATTAAGATCCTGTTCGACTCATATTAGGAGATAGATCCCTATTAGGACTCCTGTAAACAACTGAGAAGAGTATTCTCAAGCCTATTTAAAGGCTATGATGCTATGGAGAGGTGCGTGGCAAGGTGTGGTAAGTAGTTGAAGGAAAAATCCGGATTTTTCGGACCAGGTTTATTCAAATCTGATCGGATCAAGAGATATATTTCAAAATTTTTTCTCTTCGATCCAAATCAGATCTGGGATGTTTCAAATCTAATTCTTATTATTATAATAATTAAAATAAAATCTAGATAAATTAAATCAAATTCAATTTACCTTGATGTAGGGTAATCCTATTATCCATTGATGATCCTGTATGCAGCAGAAGGTTCTGGATCTAGCCACGCAAGTGTCTGGCCCCTACCTATATCCACTCAGGTTAGATTTAGAGATCCTCTTTTTCTCTATCACGTCTCCAAAAATCAGATCTGGATCTGATCTGGAGGATCTTCAAAATACCTTTTGAAGATCAGCAATTGTCCTTTGCAGCAGTGCAGCCTTCTAGCTTTCTGTCGTCTTTCTCTCATCTGGATTGCACCAACTAAGATACCAAACTCCTTTGGGTGTGGAGAGGAGAGGGAGAAGGTGGACTTTCCATGGAGGAGGAGAGGAGCGGGAGCCTTGGGGCATGGGAATTTTCAATGCTCTTTGAGTTGGGCGCAGGGTCTTATTTGTAGACTATGCGTAATCCAACTCCTCTTCTTCCCAACCAATCACAATCCTTTATGAAATCAAATCTAAATCTAATTGGTGGGAATAGAGTCCCTTAGATTCCTCCTTAGATGGCACCTAAGACCAGTCAAACTTGGTTCTTAAGAGAAGTCTAATCGAAATCTAAAAAGGAGATGGAGTCCCTGTCCAATAGGGACTCCTGGGTGCCTCCAGCTTGGGCACATGCCAAGGGTGGCGTGCACCCTCCTCCTTGCCAGGTTTTGGTAGGGGGACAAGCCCCCACCAGCTCTCCAATAGGTGTATGACATGTGGACAGAAGTCAAAGTATCAATGGTCAACATTTGACCAGTCAAAGGTCAACTTTTGACCAAAGTCAAAGGATGAGAAATGGCAGGTGACCAAAAATGGCAGGTATTATCTTACAAAATAAGACAACCCTTTTCTAACTTGGACAGGCTCCAGTCAGACCTAGTGAAGGCCTTTGATCGAGCACAAACTCCTTTGGCTCAGTCAGGACAACTATTTATGATAGTAAAAGAAGAACGTTAGGTTCAATCGAGTGCTAGCACAATTTTCTTGAACCTAATTGAATCTCATTCAGATCAATTGAATCGAATCAGTTCAATTGATGATCACCAGATTCAAACCCTTATTTGTGTGATCCAGTTACGTTCAGTTCGGTATGGTAATGGGATATGTCATGATCTCTATCATCGACATCATCAAAACTTCTTTCGATGGATCAGAACTCTTCTGATTCGAACAGCTAGAATGATCGATCATCTAAATCATTCTAATTACTCCCAAAATCCATCAGTGACACCTAGCAGTATATGGTGGCAACCCATCAGAGCTGAATGTGAACCTCTTGGTGAAGCTACTTGTGTGATTAAGTTCTTCTATCTTGAGCCCCGATCAGATTAGGGTTTAGGTGAACTCGTCAAACCCTAGTCTCTGTCATATGATGTAATCATTCGATTCAAGTCCGATGTGAAAACCTAAATAGAAACTCTTTCTATTATTTCACTCTACCATGGCCATGGGCTTTTGGACTTGATTCTCATGATCATCATAGGGCTGCTCCTCTACTATCGAGGTAGATAGATTCCATCTTGATGCAATCCAGTTCCTACAATGAACATGCTATAGCCAACATACACCTCAAGATTCCATATGGCTAGGAGACCGAGTTATGGTGTAGTCAAATATAACACCCTCAAGGTGAACTACCGATGCACCTCAGGTTAAAGAACCAGACACACCACTACAGCATTTAGTCAGTCATTGACGAGAAGGTAGACTTCCTAATGACTACTCCAGGTGGTCACGCTCAGTGCCCTCATTCTCTAATGAGTACCTATACTCTCGCTCCGGTGTCTCCACACCGTAGACTCAAGACTCATCTACTAAAGAGAAGCGATTGTACACCAACCTTCCAGATCAATCACCATCCTCATGATGATCCTATGGTCGGAAGCATTTTATGAGTTAATAATGATTATTCATGTCTTAAATTTTTAACTCTTGAAAATATGAATTATCATTACCATTAACTCAAAGGATGTATCATAGATACTAAATACACATGTGATAGAAAATAATCCATTTTATTGATTATAGTCAAAATTATAATTTTGCCCTTAGATGTGTATTATAAGTGTCAGCCAATTTTGGCTTCTAGGGCACATATATCTAATAGTAGTGGCACGTAGAGAGGCTTTGGCAGCCACCAAAAAAAGCTTGGAAAAGTGTCGAGTACGTGCAGCCCGTAGAGCATAGCAGGTAGAGCATCAAGATAGAGCAAAGCATCAGGCAGAGCAAGACAATGGCCCTGTGAGTGGTCGTAAGGTATCTTATAGCTACTGATGGTCTCCTTCGGGATTTTGAGAGAGCTTTTGTGAGGATAGCTTTTAGTTAAGAGAGGATTGTCTACAGCGAGTAGAGAGTGAAAAATTTTCTCTTGTATCATTCCTTTTTCATAGTGAAGCTTTGTATGCCCCATGGAGGCGAGCCTTTAGGCTGATCCACATACTTGATTATTCTCATTTTATTTTTTTCTTTTTTTATGTCATAATAATCTAGTACTAGATCCTCAATAAATAGTATCAGAGCGAGTTGATATCACAATACCTTCTGCTCGAGCTAGCATGTTGGTAGAGTCCCGAGGGTATTTCTTCTCTAGAAAGAAGAGGAGATCATTCTTCAGAAGACTATCCTTTAGAGCGGCTATGGCAATAGATTGAGCTAAATTATGGACCTTCAAAGCAGCAGCATTAAAACTGTTGACGTAGGCTAAGAGGGACTCTCTTTCCTTCTGCTTGATGTTGATAAGAGAATTCAAGCCCCACCTTGAACGTCGACTGCTAACAAAGTGAGCCTCAAACTGATGGCTCAATTGATCAAAGGAATAAATGGTGCCCGATTTAAGATCAGAGTACCAGTTTCTTGCTGCATCCTTTAAAATTGATGGAAAAGCTCGACATAAAATGGTGTCCGACATGCATGGAGCAGCATCATGGTCTAGAAGGCTTTGAAATGGTCAACTAGATTCGAAGTTCCATCGTAACTCTCAAACTAGGAAAGCTTGAAGTTTGGTAAGATAGGCTCTTGCATGATCTAGATAGTAAATGGTGGGATGGTGCAGATGTCACCATGTAACACCCCACCCCTAATTTTTGGATGATGGTGCCACACCCCATCCTTATCTAAAAGTTAAAAAAATTTCTAAACTATATATGGATTGAAGAATTACTTAAACCTACTCAAAATAATTTTCCAAATTTTCTTTCAACCAGAAATATTTCAATTTAACTTCCTTACCTGCTAAAGCAAATATCTTAACATCACTCAACATTTCATAATGCCAACCTCGGGGTTTCCAATTTACAAAACCATACTTTATTTATACATTCTATTCATTGAAACATTCTTTATAATACACACATATGTAAAAACAAACTACAACATATATATATATATATATAACTGTTCCTGGATATACAACACTTTTCAAACTATATTTTTTTTATAAATCATTTTTATAAAAATACTTTCTCCTCTCGAGGTACTGACATACAAGCTGAAACATACTCCCAATCATAGCTACTCTAGAACTGCAAGTAGAAAGAGTGAGGGGTGAGACTTGGGGAGTCTCAATGAGTGTATCCAACAATCAATGAAAAACGTGCTGTACTTATTATATTGCAATGCATAAAAATTATCAACAAGCTGCTAAATAATTACATAAAATGAATATAAATCACATAAAAAGTTCTTGTAAAGCACAAACCTTTACTTACCACTGATGATACCACAGTAACATATTTTCATAGGATCTCGCATGAGTATTTGTACCATAGCCACACTCTTACATGGAGCAATCAGCACACAAACCATACCATCATTTCATCCACATGTGAGCAATCCCATGACACACTCTCATATGGAGCAACCAGCACACAAACCATACCATAATTTTATACACATGTGAGCAGTCTCATGACACACTCTCACATGGAGCAACCAGCACAACTATAAATGGACTGTTTCTATGGGTGGCCTGCTTTATCACCAAAAGGACAACACACTTTCATGAATGGATCGATCCTATGGGCAGCCTGCCTTATCATCAAAGGATAACACACTCCCATAGGATTCTTATGAGCAGCTTGTCTTCTCACTAGAAGGACAACATACTCTCATAAGTACTACTTTTATTGAGAATAATACACTCTCATAGGATTCTTATGAGCAACCTATCTTATAATCTAAAAGACAATACAATCTCATAAGTACACCATCCCTATGAGCAACCTATCTCACTGATAATGGAACAACACACTCTTATAGGGTTTACCATTCCTATGAGCAGCCTATCCATGCTCACAATCATCCATGAGCCCCAAGGCACATAAATAGAAATCAACCATATAATAGATATCACCATATAACTTGTTTAAAATTACCAAAGCCATGTTACCAAAATTGTATGCATAACTACTTGCATATACAACATGCAAAGGCTATTCAGAAATCATACTTTAACCCATGTTTTTTTAGAATATGTGTATTTTTATTTACTTATGAAATATATAGTAGGGATCCAAAACCTTTCCTATTTTGATGTTTCTCAAACAATATAAATATAGAAAAAATATAAGCTGTAAAGTATCAAGAGACCATTTTGCTTTTCAAATAAACCTTTTTATGTAGCAAAGTGTATTTAAATACCATGGATAGATGGAATTCACTCACCTCAATAGGTTTCTAGCTGACTGACTACCTCATTCTAATTCTTTTCTTTTCCTCCATTAGCTCAAAATCCTGTTGTCAACAAAATAAGCTTCTTCTTCACAATTCAGCAATTCTTCTCCTTCAAATCGATCTACAACAAAATTATTTCTTTTCTCACTAAATTCTTCTTGATTTCTAACTAAGGTATCTACCTTCTTTAGCTCTCTTTTCTCCTCTTTCCTCTCTATTTAAATTCAGTGCTCAAAACAACTACAACAAGAACTGGTGGCTTTTTATTTTAGGAAGAGAATAAATTAAGGAAAAGAGTTGTTAAATGTCAACTCATGAATTTTTCATCCAATTTTAGTCTTAATAGGTGTTGCCCAGATGATTTTCTAGTTATTTCTTTATATAACCTAGCTGCTAAGTCATCCCATTTAAAATGATTAAAAATTTACAACTTAAAACACTATCGATTAATCACTACTTTCAGAAATTTTTGCAAATCAAGACATCTCGCTTTTAGGTCAAGACATCTCGACACAACTAAGATCTCTCAATTCTGAATCAAGATGTCTCACTTTCAGGAATATAGAAACTTGATTTCTATCATCTGAAACTCGAGGCATCTCAAGTTCAAGCCAAGACATCTAGAACTCCTGAGTTTCAAAAATTTTATTTTGACTCTGTTCATAGCTTTACTCAATACTACTCTTATTTTTAGTATCCATTAACTTTAAAATATAAATATAAATAAGAAACACCTCCCTATTTGGAGCCAATAAAAATATTATAAAAATCAAAATCCTTAAGAATAAGATTCCAAAATTTGGATTCTAATTTAAATTTTATCAAACCTAATACTTTTAAAATATTCTTGCTTCAGAATGAATAGATTAAAGGGTCTCCACAATTTGTTAAAAATCATTTTGCAGCTCATCAACATCTAAGGATCAATTATCATTAATTTTTATTTTAAGAAAATTCATATTTCACATAGCTTCCCATACAGTTGCTAGCTTTCAGATTTAAAAAATTTTCAGAATCCAAAATGACAGATAGTCATAATTTATGCTTAATTGGCTCAAATATATTATAAATAAATTACTATGCCGCACATGCACAAACATAAATCTTTAATTTACTAGTTTGCTGGTCTGGGATGTTACACATCATGTTGGGCAGAGGCTATATGGTGGAGCTCCTCAATCCATCGGTTCATCTTTGGAGCTTTTGATCGAGAGCATCATCTCGATCATGGATCTCAATGTAGTAAAGATGGGGGCAAGGATCTTCTCGGGATAGAGTCATGCATGCTTGGAGCAGGGGCTCTCTACTCTCTATTTTTTTTTCTAAAATTTTTTGGTTGGCTCCTCTAGGTGGGCCTTCCCTAGGTCGGATCTCGATGTTCCGACAATGGTCTTTCTGGTGGTACTAGTACCAAAGCTTATTGCATGGCCTGCACTGCTTTCGTGAGGCCTCTTACCTACAGCAGCAGCAGGTTAAACTAGTTCATCTCCACCAACATTGTTGGTGGAGAATGTTGAGGTGCAGATGATGGAGCTAGAATCGATTGATCGACCAGTTTTGGGTTGGATCAGATAGCGATAAATATGGATCTTTAAGAGGAAGCTCTCTTGGATGGCATCTTGCTAGGATGGAGGAAGAAGAAGACTACTTGACTAGGTACTCCTTTTAGAATAAGGGCTCACCAAACTCTTTCTCTAGTGCCAATCCTATTGGTGCAGAAAATGGAAGGCCGTCGAAGTTCACTAGAGATGAAGGTATGGATTCCACCAATGAGACCTGTAAGACAAAATTTGGATGGAAGATGGGTGGCTCCATCATGGATCCTCGGATGCTCAAGTTAGTTTTCTGATCAATAAGAATGAAGTACACAAGAGATTAGAATGGAGAAGAGAGCTTAGAGAAGAAGATTTATCTAGAGAGTCCTATTTATAGATGGAGTCAGTAACAGATTGATAGTGATAGCTGCAATAAAATGTCAGAAGGCTGTTCAGGCCACTCATAGTTTGTTACAGAAAGTAGATTATAATTTATCACGACTTGCGGATGGTTGAATATTATTTGCTGGAGTTTGGGTGAAAGGTCAAAGACTTCCAAGCTTGGTTGTGCATCGTTTATGCTGAGATTAAGTTGTTGGAGCTTAAGATTGGATCGACTAAGCTTGAAGGTTGGCTTTTACATTGAGGATGGCAAGTTTTTAGGTTTGGCTCTGAGTTTGAACCTTGGTAGAGCTACCTTGATAGCTTTTGATTACTCGATGTTGACCTAAAGATTGATTTTGATGATGATAAAGAGTTTTGAGTATAATTTATTATATTACTAATATTATTTTTGAGGATGTGTAGCTTAAATTCTAAGTGCTCATAATGATTTAAGTGATTTTCATCAATTAAATAGAAAACCACCAATCAAAAGGTTATTGAAGAAAAACTAGACTTAACATACCTTTAAAAGGATGGTTAATGAGAGTTAAATCAAGTTTAGAAAGCAAGTCTAATCTACAAATAAATTTGGAGAAGAAAAACTGCTAAAAATCTTATGACATGCTTGGCACGTAACTTAATCAACTAAGCCAAGAGTTAGTTGACTAAGTCTTAGAGGATAAAGAAGACAGAAAGCACAGAAAGATCAAAATTCAGGACCTAAGGGACTTAGTCGACAAGTCAGAAAGTTAGTCGACTTAGTCTTAGAGAACAATAGCAGGATAAAAAGATAGATTTTCAAGCTTTGTCCACTTAGCAGATTAGGTTAGATTGAGCAGACTAAGACTTAGTCAACTCAGAGAAACTTAGCCGATTAAGTTCATTATAACAGCTAGTTATTTCAGAACTACACTTTTTTAGTTCCAACTTTTTTTCAATAGTTATTTTCTTGTTTCTAATGGCTAGATCACTTCTGAGGACCTCTAAAATGAATTAAAATGATGAAAAATTTTAAGGATATATAAAAAAAATATTTTAAGCATTAAAGAGAAGCTTTTTAAGAGTTTCATTGAGTATTCATTGAAGAAAGTCAAAGGAGTGAGCTGAAAAGAGAAAAGGAGTTAATTTCAAAGTTAATCTTCATCCTTCCACTATAAATCATTCTCAAGCAAGTGAGAGCAAGAGTGAATTAAAGTGAGGAAGCAATCAAGTCAAAAATCAAGGAGCCTCATCATCACTCAAGCATTCAAGAAGATGTCGAGCATTCAACTATCATCATTCGGACTTCTTTTGATTCTTCAAAGAGTTTTTACTTTTCTAAACTCAATCTTTGTATTTTTATATTTTATTTCAAGTTTTTTAGGGTGAGAAACTTGGATTGGTCCAAGCCTAGAGTTGGATATTTTAGTGGTTTGATTGGTGAGCCAAGGTTAAAACCAATAGAAGTTGATTGTTAGCCCAGAGAAAAATAATCTTGTATAATTTTGATTGATGATCCAAGGAAAGCTAACCAAATTGATTGTAAGTCTGAAAAATAATCATTGTAAAGGTTGTAGTTGGTGAGCCTATGTCAAAATCAATCAGGTTGGATTGTGAACCTAAGAAAAATAATCAAATTATAATCAATTGAGTGATTATAGTTGAATTTTCAAGTGAGTTACTTGGAGAGTGGATGTAGGTACCGAGTTTGGTGCCAAACCACTATAAAAACTTGGTGTTTGTATTTGTGTAGTTTCATTTCTATCATTCTTCATCTATACTTGTGTTTTACATTATTTCACCAAGCACATAGCATTGAAATTCAGCATATTCATAGTCTAAATTTTTAAATATCCAATTCACCCTTCCTCTTGGATAGCCATTCTTGGATAATAATTGGTATCAGAGTGGGTGCTTTGAATTTTCTCTTTATTCTAGAGCTAAAGATCTTATGGGTGACCCATTTGGCTCTTTGTTGAGTGAAGGACACTCAACCATTAGACCTTCTTTTTTTTAATGGCACCAACTATACTTATTGAGAAACTAGAATGAGAATTTTTATTCAAACATAAGATTATGACATATGGAATGTCATACTGAATGATCCTCACACACCCATAATGATTATCAATGATATGTGTGTACCTAAATCAGAAAAAGATTAGAATGAGCTAGATAAAAAGCTAGCTTAATTAAATGATAAAGCTATTAATATTCTATATTGTGCTTTAGATTATAGTGAATTCAATAAAATATCAACATGTTTATCTGCAAAAAAGATTTGGGATAGACTTGAAGTGACCCATGAGGATACAAGTCAAGTCAAAGAATCTAAAATAAATATGTTGGTTCATAAATATGAGTTGTTCAAAATGGAACCTCATGAGATAATAAGTGATATGTTTACAAGATTTACTAAAATTATAAATGAATTAAAAAATCTTGAAAAAGACTATTTTAAGAGTGATCTTGTATTCAAAATTCTTATATCCTTACCGAAGGCTTGGAAAGCAAAAGTAATGACAATTCAAGAAGCCAAGGATCTTAGCAAGCTTGCTTTAGAAGAGTTAATCGGATCGCTTATGACAATGAGCTTAATATGAACCAAAGCATAGAGGAGGAAGAGACGAAGAAAAGAATCTTTGTACTCAAGTCATTGACCATTGACGAAAGTTCAAATGATTCTATCGAGGATTCAAAAAAAGATGAAGAAATAGCGATGATTATAAGAAGGTTCATAAGATTCATGAAAAAAAAGAAAAATTTTGAATCAAGAAGAGGAAAAGAAGAAAAGAATCAATTTAGAAAATATAAAAAGGACTATCCCACACTGAAAAAGAGCTCAAGAAAATTAAGAAGAAAAGCCATATTAGCTAATTGAAAAAATAGTGAGAGCTCAAATTCTGAAGAAGAGTCATCCTTAAGTGAAGAAGAGACAAACCTATGCTTGATGGCTCACAATAAAGAGGTAAGCTTAAATCAATCTAATAATTTTACTTTTGATGAATTACATGATGAATTTTTTAAATTATTTAATAATTTTAAAATGCTATCTAAAAGGAACAAAGAGCTCAGAAAGAAAAATCTAAATTTGAATAAAGATAAAGATAGATTAGAAGAAGATAAGAAAGATTTGCAAACTAAACAAGATGACTTAATTAAACAAAATGAGAGTCTACAAAAAAAATAGATAGATTAAAATACATAGTAGATGAAAAGAATGAATTATTAGTTAAACAAAAAAATTTGTTAGAAAAGAATGAAACTTTAAAAAATAAAATAAGTGAACTAAAATCAATTATAAATAAATTCTCCATTGGTTCACAAAATTTGCATATTAAACAAAATATGACATCTAAAGCTAACTCATTTATAAAATTAAGATTTTCAAAAATTTTTATTGATAAATATTATTTTAATAATAAATTTATTACATGCTTTAAATGCAACAAAGCTGGACATAAATTATTTAATTATTGGGCTAATACATATAAAAATATAAAGATCAAGCAAATTTGGATTTCAGAAGAAACCATTGATACTAACCTCAAAGGAGTCAAGTTAGCTTGGGCACCAAAATACACTTGATCTTTGTAAGTGTAGGTGTGCTTGACATCCCTCTAATCCAAAAGTGAATGGCACCTTAATTGTGGAAGCTCAAGGCACAAAATGGAAGATGGAGCAGTTAAAATTCTTGGAGATAAATTAGTCTCGATAATTAATAATTACTCCTACCATTCAATTAGAAAGAATACTAAAATATTGATGCATGATTTAAGTATTAGTCAACTGCATATCAAATGATTTAATATTTTATTTTATTGATTTTGATAATATTATTTTGATTATCTATTATAATTGAGTATTATGATTGATTATGATTCAAGACATATTAAATGAAACTGTTTTACGAATTTTCATGATTAGAGTGTAAGAATAATTTGAAATATTGATATATTTGTTTGATAAGCTGAATTTCTTAAAGAAATATTTTCAAACTAAATTGGTATCATGAATTATAGTAAACACTTATAATGACAATAAGGGAGAAAAAATTTGGTAAATGAAGAAAATAAATTTAACATATCAAATTACATCAAAATCTTATCATAATGTTATGTCTTTTTAATATGATATGAATTTGGTTATGAGAAACAAAATTCAATAAGGACAAGTATTGATTCAGTTGTATTAAGAGTAAGCAAGGAATGAAACTAAAAAAATATGGCATATAGTAAGGGGGCAAATTTTGACTAAATATTTAAAGATTAATTTGGTATCAATTAAAGGTGCTTAACTTTAAAAAAAAAGGAGGAGAAATATTTTTTATTCACCTACTATTTAAAAAGAGAAAGTATTTTATAATGAATTTTCTGACATTTACTATTAAAAATAGGAGGAAAGATATTTGTTGAATATTATCTAGCTTTAATTAAAAATTAAGAAAATTAAATGATGATCTTAAATTCTCAATCAATTACTTTATAGTATTTTTAATTTATGCTTTCATGTAATCATCAAATTTGACTTACATGATTTGATTGCTCAATCTTATTTTTTGATAATTAGTTGGAGTCAAAATAAATTTCTAAATCCATTTTTGAAACTTATTTAAAAATCTAAATATAATATAGAGCTTTGGATGTGCATTTAGAAATCATTATAAAATTATTTTTGCTCTGATACTATTATTGACTTGCTCGATATATTTTTGATACATATCTTTTTCAAATTTAACTGACTGAAATTTTTTTTGAAAGGAAAGATTGAATGTTATAATATATATTATGCTTGATTTCATATTCAAATCTTTTGAAAAGCTCTATTTCTTTTAAAGCTTAAAAGTATATACTTTAAAATCTAATTAAAAAGATCATATTTATTCAAAAAAAAAAGGAGAAGAGCCTTTGATATTTAAATTCAAGCTAATATCTGAAATTAAAAATACTTTAAACATGTTTTAAATCAAAAGATAAGTTTTTCAAAGAAAATTATGATGATAAATTTTTATATCTTATTGATTTTGATGATTACTCTTTTATCCTTCCCATAAGCTTTTTGATACTGTCAAAAAGGAGGAGAATTATTGTTGAGTATATGCTTGAGCTTAAATAGAATGAAGTATATTTTTATTATTTAGGAGTTTCATATTTTTTAAATATGTAATTCTTTAGAAACTTACTATATATTATTTTGCATATACTCAAAAATTTTATCTGAAGGAAAAATCCTGATTTCTCGGACTAGATTCGTTCAGATCTAATCGGATCAAGAGATATATTTCAAATTTTTTTTTCTCTTTAACTCAAATTAGATCTGAGATATTTTAGATCTAATCTTTATTATTCTAATAATAAAAATAAAATATAGATAAATTAAATCATATTTAATTTATCTTAATGTAGGGTAATCCTATTACCCGTTGATGATCCTGTATGCAACAGAAGGTTCTAGATCTAGCCATGCAAGTGCCTGGCCTCTACTGGTATCCACTCAAGTTGGATCTAGAGATCCTCTTCTTCTCTATCACATCTCCAAAAATCAGATCTGAATCTGATTTGGAGGATCTTCAAAATAGCTTTCGAAAATCAGCAGTTGTTCTTTGCAGCAGTGCAGCCTTCTAGCTTTCTGTCGCATTTCTCTCATCTGGATTGCACCAACTTGGATCCCAAACTCCTTTGGGCGTGGAGAGGAGAGGGAGAAGGTGGACTTGGCATGGAGGAGGAGAGGAGAGGCAGCCTTGGGGCGTGGGAATTTCAATTGCTCTTTGAGTTGGGCGCAGGATCTTATTTATAGACTATGCGTGATCCAACTCCTCTTCTTCTCAACCAATCACAATCCTTTATGAAATCAAATTTAAATCTGATTGGTGGGAATAGAGTCCCTTGGATTTCTCCTTAGATGGCACCTAAGACTATTCAAACTTGGTTCTTAGGAGAAATCTAATCGAAATCCAAAAAGGAGATGGAGTCCCTATCCAACAGGGACTCTTGGGTGCCTCCAGCTTGGGCACACGCCAAGGGTGGTATGCGCCCTCCTTCTTGCCAGGTTCTGGCAGGGGGGGACAAGCCCCCACCAACTCTCTAATAGGTGTGTGACACATGGACAGAAGTCAAAGTGTCAATGGTCAATATTTGACCAGTCAAAGGTCAACTTTTGACCAAAATCAAAGGACGAGAAATGGCAGGTGATCAAAAATGGCAGGTATTGTCTTACAAAATAAGACAACCCTTTTCTAACCTGGACAAGCTTCAGTCAAACTAGGTGAAGGCCTTTAAATGAGCACAAACTCCTTTAGCTCAGTCAGGACAACTATTTATGATAGTAAAAGAAGAACATTAGGTTCAATCGAGTGCTAGCACGATTTTCTTGAACCTAATTGAATCTCATTTAGATCAATTGAACTAGATCAGTTCAATTGATGATCACTAGATTCAAACCCTTATTTGTGTGACCTAGTTAGGTTCAGTTCTATATGATAATGGGATATGTCATGATCTCTATCATCGACATCATCGAAACTTCTTTCGATGGATCAGAACTCTTCTGATTCAAACAGCTAGAATGATCGATCATCTAAATCATTCTAATTGCTCCCAAAATCCATCAGTGACACCTAGCAGTATATGGTGGCAACCCATCAAAGCTGAATGTGAACCTCTTGGTGTAGCTACCTATGTGATTAAGTTTTTCTATCTTGAGCCCCGATCAGATTAGGATTTAGGTGAACTCATCAAATCCTAGTCTCTGTCATATGATGTAATCATTCGATTCAAGTCCGATGTGAAAACCTAAATAGAAACTCTTTCTATTATTTCACTCTGCCATAGCCATAGGCTTCTAAACTTCATTCTCATGATCATCATAGGGCTGCTCCTCTACCACCGAGGTAGATAGATTCCATCTTGATGCAATCTAGTTCCTACAATGAACATGATATAGCCAACATACACCTCAGGTTCCGTATGGCTAGGAGACCGAGTTATGGTGTAGTCAAACTATAACACCCTCAAGGTGAACTGCCGATGCATCTCAGGTCAAAGAACCAGACACACCACTGCAGCATCGAGTCAATCATTGATGAGAAGGTAGACTTTCTAATGACTACTCGAGGTGGTCACGCTCAGTGCCCTCATTCTCTAACGAGTACCTATACTCTCGCTCTGATATCTCCACACCATAGACTCAAGCCTCATCTACTAAAGAGAAGCGATTGTACACTAATCTTTTAGATCAATCACCATCCTCATGATGATCCTATGGTCGGAAGCATTTTATGAGTTAAATAATGATTATTCATGTCTTAAATTTCAACTCTTGAAAATATGAATTATCATTACATTAACTTAAAGGATGTATCACAGATACTAAATACACATATGTGATAGAAAAATAACCTATTTTACTAATAACAGTCAAAATTATAATTTTGCCCTAGAAGTTTA
>QRFJ01006632.1:0-40000 GCA_006176705.1 Cocos nucifera
AGGTGATCGGATCCTCATTGTTCTCATCGAGTTCGATGGGATCACCATCTTGGACCAAAAAATTATAGTATCTATCCAGATGATGCGGCACTCTATTGAATCACCTTAATGGTGTAGGTACATTGGGCTCTGGATCTGATCTAATCAAATTCGACTCAGATTTAGCTACAAATGTCGATTTTTCTACCTGTTGAACTTCATCAAGTTCAATCTTAGAGGCAATAGTTTCTTCACCAAGGAACTTCTTTTCCAAAAAGATTGCCTTAAGGCTGGTGAACACCTTTTGTTCACCTACATGATAGAAATAGTATCCTTTGGTCTCTTTTGGGTACCTTATAAATGTGCATTTGTCAGACCTAGATCCAAGTTTATCTGTAATTAATCATTTGACATAAGTCAGGCACCTCTAAATCCTAAGGTGTGAAATTGCTGGCTTACGTCTTGTCCATATCTCATATGGATTCTTAACTACAGACTTACTTGGAACCCTATTTAATAGATAACAAGCCGATTCGAGTGCATATCCCCAAAAGGATATCAGCAAGCTGACAAAATCCATCATGGATCGGATCATGTCTAACAGAGTCCGATTTCTTCTTTCAGACACACCATTATGCTGTGGTATTTCTAAAAGAGTCCATTGGAAGAGAATCTCATTCTCTCCTAGATATATGAGAAACTCATTAGAAAGGTATTTTCCTTCTCGATCAGATCGAAAAGTTTTAATACTTTTTTCAGCTCGTTATTCTACTTCACTATGAAATCATTTGAACATTTTTAAAAAATCCGACTTATGTTTCATCAGATAGACATATCCATATCTAGATAGATCATCTATGAAAGTGATGAAGTAGACATATCCATCTCTAGCACTTGTGCTCATTGGTCTATATACGTCAGTATGTACTAGACCTAAGAGCTCAGTGTCTCTCTCACCTTTTTTAGTAAAAGATGACTTGATCATTTTACCAAGAAGAAAAGACTCATAGGTTGAAAGTGATTCACAATCACTGACTTCGAGGATTCCCTCTTGAGATAACCTGTTTATTCTATTCTTATTTATATGACCTAGCCTATAGTATCACAAATAGATATCTGACATACTATCTAATCTAGGATGCTTGCTAGTTGAATAGACTATATTAATAGGTTATGATAACATAGACACACCATTGTTCAAATATCCATAGAAAATAGTAACACCATTCATAATGATATTACAAACTTATTTTTTTATTGATATTTCATAATTATTTTTGGCCAGAAGGCCTATAGAAATAGCATTCAAAAAGAAACTGGAACAGAAATGACAATCATTAAGAACAATGATATAGAACTTAAATACAAGTTTCATAATTTTTAAAGCTAGAACTGAAACTGATCTTCCATCTCCAAAATTCAGAAACCTTTCTTCTTGCTCAAATCTCCTACTAACCTACAACCCCTGCAAGTAATTACAAATATGGTAAGGGCTAGCGGTATCCAATACCCAGTCAGTAATATCACAAATAGAGAAATTGCAAGGAGTTATCATATAAATATCTTGCCCAGCAATAGCTTGCTTCTTTGTCTACCTGTTCAAGTCCAGAGAGACGATGTACTGAGGACAGTTCCTTTTCTAATGCCCTTGCTTCTTACAAAAGAAGCATTCAACTTGATCTTTATTAGGCTTGATCTTTTTGGTCTAGCTTTACATAGATGTCCTAGCCTGAGCTTGCACCTTCTTAACTTTCTTCTTCTTGTTCTTCTTTCCTTTCCTAAAGGATCGAGAATCAGAAGATGAACCTCCCACTAAGTTTACTGACTCTTTATAAAGTTGGTGATCTTTTTCAAAGTTCTGAAGTAACCCCAGTAACCTGTGGTAGTCTACTTTAGGCTTTGTCATTCTAAAATGAGTAAGAAATGGAAGAAAGGACTTGGGCAACATGTTCAGTATTGCATCCTTCCCAAGCTATTTATGTAAGAAAAAATCGAGCTTGCTCAATTGCTCTATCAGCTCAATCATGTACAATACATGATCAGTGATAGAGGCACCATCTCACATTCTGGCATTGAAGATGGCATAACTAGTCTTGTGTCTCTCCATGTCATCGGGTGTGCCAAAGAAATCCTCCAACACTTAAAGCATATCCTTTAGCTGAGCTGTCTCAAATCTATGACTGAACTTGTCGCTCCTGGTAGCCAGCATGATGCAGAGCACCGTGGTCTGATCACTAAGCCACTTCTAATAAGTGTCTCTAGTTGTTCCACGTGCATTGGCAGCTAGCTCCTCAGGTGCAGGATCCGTCAGCACAAATAGGATCCTTCATGCTCTAGGACTATCTTCAACTTTCGGTACTAGCTATCGAAGTTGGATCCCACTAACTTATCATTATCCAATAATGATTGGAGCAATAGAAAAGTAGCCATATCTGCACAAAAAAAATTATAATCTAATTAGTAATTAATTCATTAAACTTAAAGATTTGAACTTTAATCAAAAGATTCTTCTACTATTTTATTCAAATTGATAGCCCCTACCTTTAATTCGAGGAATTATCCTAATTTCTTAGTGGATACTAGAATCCATATAGATTGCACATAAGTCCAACTTTGGTTGGCCAGCCCATATGCATCTAAGGGTAGGTTCATAATTAATTATTTTTTTAAATAATTTTTAGTAATTAAATTTTGCCCCAGTCCATAATTAGTAGGCTTTGGCCTCCACTGAAAAGATTCGATTAGGTCCAACCATTAATATGACCATACTTAGCCCATCTAACCAATAAATGATTAGACCCAATTTTGGTTGGCTAACCTAACCATCATTTAGAAAGATGTAGCTAAGAAATCATATGATGAATGATAATTCCATCAACCGATAAGCACCAGGCCTTTGGGCCTCCAATGATTATCCAACTGATGGACCCATTATCATCCACTTAATGGAAGGCTATGATCTAGTTATCACCATAACTAATTCATTTTAAGGACCAAATAATTTTAGAAAATTTAAATTTTAAAGAAGAGGAAAGGTCAGATGAACTAGTTTGTCATAATTCTTCCACTGATTTTACCAACTTAAGGGAGACCATTAATAGGCTGGTCAAGGAACACCTAAATCAGTCATACTGATTTACCTAGTTGACATGGGTTAGTTCGAATAGTCAAGTGATCCGATCAAAATATAATTTCACCAAGAGGCCAGATAAGTTCGATCAGTGAGAGGGTCTGCCAAAGCTTGTCTTAGACACCATCAGAAATAGCCAGGTAAGTGGGCTGCCAATTAAAGACCACCAGTCTGATTTATCTTAGACACCAATTGATTTAATTAGTTTCAATTAGATCAATCTAATAATTCGTGCTGGACCTCGTAGCCAAGAATCAAGTCTATCTTGGGTCTCGTTAAAGATATGAACTTGACCAACTACAACTATTGTAATTGATCTGGAGAATTCTTAACCTAATCTAAGACTACAATTGATTAGATTTAGTCAATTCTTTAATTAAGTCCATTCTTTAATCTAACCCTAGGTCTAACTCAATTAATGGATCTAATCTTCACTAACCTATTTAACCCAATGTGTTATGATTCGTGTCTTAGGATCTTCAATTTACAATCCTAGATCCTAATCAAACAACTTTTTAATTCCTAATTAATTTTTGGACTAAGGGTTGGGGTTCGGCTTTTTAAAAATAATTTTCATATTTGTAAAATATTTTTATGATATGGTTCTATCAATCAAGTTGCATGTTTGATTCATAATCAAAATGCAAGTACCATAAACATGAATCTACTTTAGATCTAATCTAAACAGGTTCATATAATTGAAATAGTTGCAACACCAATAAATCATAAATCAACTTAGATCAAATCCAATATATTTATGATGATTAAAATTAGATTAAAATATTTTTAATCATATCATAAAATCTCTTAGATCTAATCTAAAATTTTATGATCAATATTTTAGATCACCATGTATTAGGACAACCTTTTTACTGTAAGGGATAAACCTTACAGCAAGACAACCTTATAGCAATTCATGCAATCTAAAAATTTTATTTTTAGATCTAAAACTATTTTAAATCTATTAAATCATAAATAAAATTAGATTAAATCTAATAAATTTATGATTAGAAATAGATCATCACGAACTAGGATAATCTTTTCACTGTAAGGGATAAATCTTACAGCAGAACAACCTTATGATAGTTCATGAGATCTAAATTTTTAATTTTAAATTTATTAATTAGATTATAAATTAGATCTAATCTAATAAATAATCTAAATATGCTCAAAAAAATTATGTAATAAGAACCTAGGCTCTGATACCAATTGAAGGAACCAGATCTAGGGTTTCACGGGTAGATCTTAAAACTTTTCAAGATGAGACAGCAAAAAACTTAAATAAATTAAATATTTAGTTATATAAGCATGAAAATATCCTAGATCTAATATTTATTACATGATCAGGATATAATATTAAATCAAAAATTAAAAAATACAAAGGAAAGATTAACATGTTGATCTCATCAATATGCTATAATACTACATCTAATGTAGCTATAAAATAAATAGATCAGATCAATTACCTATGAAAGCTAGATGTTCTAACTTATTGATTTGGGCTTGAGAATGGTGTCATGAGCTACATATATATTCGATCTCTAGGAGTCGTCCACACGAGCCCACAAGCATGATCAGAAATCCTGATGCAGGAAATCAGCACAGTATGCTAGTACTGCTAATCTTTCTTTGATGGTCAATCAGATACCTTATTCTTCTAGATTTGAACTCTTCCAAAGAGGAGAAGATGGAGAGGAGGTTTTAGATATGAGACTCTCTCAGAAAACCCAAGAAAGAAGGAAGAAAATAGATGAACATAACAACCCTAGAAGAAGACCCTCTTCTTCTTCCTCTCTTTGCTCTCACCTAGATACCTAGTTTTGTGTCTATTGAAACCCAATGCCTAGAGGTTCTCCCACCCTGATTTTTACATACCTCAAAGATCTCTTAATGGTCTATATTTCATGAAAAAGTCAAGCCAAAATTCATCCTAAATAAAAGGATATGTAGAGTCCAAGTTTGGTCAAAAACTCAGATAAGGAAAGGGCATAATATGGCATGTTGTTGGGGCGCCCAACTCTTTGGTGCCCGCACCTTATTTTTTGCCATGGACTAGTAATAGGGGCGCACAAAAACTTCTTCTTTTACCATGAAATTTAGAGAAAATAAAGAAGATGTGGGCAGCATAATTAGAAGGAGGTGTTTTAGTTTATAAGGATTCTATCTTATAGAATCCTAGATCAAAACTTACTTCTCTTTTTGACTTGGTCAACCACCAAATTACCATATGAGAAAGAGAGGGAGAGAGGAGGCATGCATGAAGATCAAGGAAAAGAGAACTTCCATGAAAAAGTTTCTAAAAAATAGGCATGGGGGCATAGAGGGCTAAGGTGGCGCAAGGTGTAATACTAGTCTCACTAGGATTCCATCTATGACTTGGTCAAACATCATTTTTCAAACTAAATTAAATCAAAATCAAGTCAACCAAATTAAATTAGATTCTAATCTAATTAAAAATTTAATTAAATTAGATTAAATTAAATTAAATTTTGATTTAATTTTTTAATCAAATTAGAAAATTGGTTTGACCCAAATCCTAGTTGAACTAAGACTAGTTTTTTCTTGCACCTGGCTTATCCAATAAGCCAATTGAACTTAATCCAATCAAGTCCAAACTAAATCTAATTAAATTATATTTAATTAGACTTAATCTCAATCCTTTGTCTTAATCAAATTAAGTCAATTAGCAATCAAATTGCTAATCGATCCTCCTATAACACTTGCACTAGGTTAAACATCAATCGTATTAATCGTTTTACCCTAGAACGGTTCTTAATCATTGATCAACCATCCGATCGGATTGCGTGCACTAATATGTGTGACCTCATAGGTTTGAATCTAAACCAGTAGCATAGAATTAAATTTTTATACTAATCAAAATAACCATCTAGCAATGGTATCCGACGGTCGAATAGGTCGAATGTGTAGAACAACATCCTTAGAATGCATGCAAATATAGTTTCCATATAATTCATCCCCTTGACCAATATGCTCATAGAATTTCTTAGAGTTCAACTATCAACTCTAATCAGATTGTCCACATTATATTTTAAAATATCAAATTCATCTGATGGATTATCCTGGCTAAGATTTTGCTATATTGAAATATAGTGATACATTCTTCTCCAACTTTTGGAGTGGTCAATTCCATCTTGATTACACTCTAAATTTGCAAGTAATTGACTATGCCCAAAAGTCTTCCATTACTAAATTAGAAATTTAGTTAGTTCAGTACCAAAGTACATTAAGTTGCTTGCAAGTCACTGAGGTGATCTTAGGTTTAAGGGATACTTATATCTATATCCCATCAGAGACATTCTCGATAGTAGAATGCTCTAGAGTTGATCACATTCCATGATGATGTACCCATACATCTTATGTGTATGCCATACCAGTGTCTCCATACTCCTTGATTAGGAGGACAACCAATCTATATGACATACAGTGACCTATGCTCGATAAACACTTTCAAGTTATCATATTATGCCTAACTTTGGTTGGCCAACCTAACCATCATTAGAGAGACACTTCCAAGTTATCATATTATGAATTATAATTTCATTAGTCAATAAGTATCGGACTTTTGGGCCTTTAATATTATTGAGTTAAAGGACCCATTATCATCCAACTTAATAGGAGGCTATGACTCAGTTATCTCCGTAACTTTATCATTTTAAGGACCTAATAATTTTAGAGAATTTAAATTATTTATGATTTAAAGATAGAAAAGATATGGACTAATTTGCTCCCACTGACTTCACCAAGTCAAGTCCTCCCACTAACTTCTCAAGTCTTTGACAAGGACTAGATGAAGGAGAAATCCTGATTTTTCGGATCGAGTTTGTTCAGATCTGATCGGATCAAGAGAGATATTTCAAAAATTTTTCTCATGCATCTAGATTAGATTTGAGATATTTTAGATATGATTTTATAGATCTAATAAATAAAAATAAAAATAAATTAAATCTAATTTAATTTAAATCTTGATGTTGGGTAATCTGATTATCCTTTGATGATCCTGCTGATTATCTGAGATTCTGGATCTAGTCACGCAAGCGCCTGGCCTCTACCGGTATCCACTTGGACTGGATCTAGAGATCTTCTCCTTCTTTATCACCTCTCCAAAAATTATATCTGAATCTAATTTGGAGGATCTTCAAAACTCCTTCTGAAGATCAGCAGTCATCTCTACAGCAGTGCTACCTTATTCCTTTCTTGTCAGCTTTTTCTTGCCTGGATCGCACCAAACTAGAGCCTAACTTTTCTTGGGCATGGAGAGGAGAGAGAGGATCAAAAGATGGCATGAAGGAGGGAGAGGGGTAGTCTTGGGGTATGGGCTAAGAGGAACTCTATTAAAGTGTGGCGCAGACGGGGTTTATATAGACCTTGCTGCGCTATGCAGTGTCACATCATCCCGGCCAATCACGTTGCTTCATGCAATCAGATCTAAATCTGATTGATGGGATGAGATCACTTGATCCAATCAGATGAGAGCCCCACTAATTCATCCTTTGATGGCTCCTAACTCTGGTCAAAGTCTATGGCTAGGGGTCACCTAAGTAGAATCCAAGAAGCAACCCGGAGTCCTATCCGTATGGGACTCCAGACGTCCCTATCCATGGGCGCACGCCTCCCTAGGCATGCACCCCCTCCTTTCTAATTTCTAGTAAGGGGACAAGCCCCTATCTACTCTTCAATAAGTGCATGACACATGGGCAGATGTCCAAGGGTCAAAGATCAATGTTTGACCAAAGTCAAAGGACAAGAATTAGCAGGTGATGAAAAATGGTAGGTGTTGTCTCAAATTTATCTCATAAATTAAGACAACCTTTTCTGACTTGGACAAGCCTCCAGTCAGACCATATAAAGGTACCTGAGTTGAGCACAAACTCATTTGGCTCAGTCGAGACAACTTTTTATGATAGAAAAAGGAAGAACGTTAGGTTCAATCGAGTGCTAGCATGATTTCCTTGAACCTAATTGAATCTCATTCAAATCAATTGAACTAGGGTTAGTTCAATTGATGATCATCCAGATTCAAACCCTTGTTTGTGTGACCCAGTTAGGTTCAGTTCTGTATGGTAATGGGATATGTCATGATCTCTATCATCGACATCATCGAAACTTCCTTTCGATGGATCAGAACTCTTCTGATTCGAGACAGCTAGAATGATCGATCATCTAAATCATTCTAATTGCTCCCAAAATCCACCAGTGACACCTAGCAGTATATGGTGGCAACCCATCAAAACTAAAAATGAACCTCTTGGTGCAGCTACTTGTGTGATTAAGTTCTTCTATCTTGAGCCCCGATCAGATTAGGGTTAAGGTGAACTCGTCAAACCCTAGTTTCTATCATATGATTTAATCATTCGATTCAAGTCCGATGTGAAAAATCTTAATAGAAACTCTTTCTATTATTTCACTCTGCCATGGCCATGGGCTTTTGGACTTGATTCTCATGATCATCATAGGGCTGCTCCTCATCCACCGAGGTAGATAGATTTTCCATCTTGATGCAATCCAGTTCCTACAATGAACATGCTATAGCCAACATACACCTCAGGGTTCCGATATGGCTAGGAGACCGAGTCATGGTGTAGTCAAACTATAACACCCTCAAGGTGAACTGCCGATGCACCTCAGGTCAAAGAACCAGAACACACCACTGCAGCATCGAGTCAGTCATCGACGAGAAGGTAGACTTCCTTAATGACTACTCGAGGTGGTCACGCTCAGTGCCCTCGTTCTCTAATGAGTATCTGTACTCTCACTCTGGTGTCTCCACACCGTAGACTCAAGACTCATCTACTAAAGAAGAAGCGATTGTACACCAACCTTTCGGATCAATCACCATCCTCATGATGATCCTATGGTCAGGAGCATTTTATGAGTTAATAATGAAAATTCATGTCTTAAATTTTTAACTCTTGAAAATATGAATTATCATTATCCATTAACTCAAAGGATGTATCACAGACACTAAATACACATTATGATAGAAAATAACCCATTTTATTGATTTATAGTCAAAATTATAATTTTGCCCCTAGAAGTGTATTACAAGTGTCAGCCAATTTTGGCTTCTAGGGCACACATATCTAACAAACTCCCACTTGACCTAAAGCCAATTGGCTACAAATCTAAGTCCCATCTTCTCAAGGTGGGCTTCGATCTTCTGCTGGCCCAACGGCTTTGTAAGTGGGTCTGCCGCATTGTCTGCGGAGTCGACTCTCTTGACCTCGACGTAACCCTTCTTGAGGTAATCGCGGATGAGGTGGTATCGCCACTTGCTCAATGTGCTTGGATTTTTGGTGAGACCTCAGCTCCTTAGCAAGGGCTATGGTGCCATTGTTGTCGCAGTATAGAGGAATGGCATCTGATGGCATCACTCCGATCTCTGCGGCAAACTTCTTGTACCAGAATGCTTCCTTCGCAGCTTCTGATGCAGCGATATATTTTGCTTCCATGGTGGAATCTGCTATCACCGTCTTGCTTGAAACTTTTCCAACTGACAGCTCCACCATTGCACACAAAATAGACTCCTAGATGTCGACTTTCGATCATCTACATCGGACATAAAGTCCGAGTCTGTATACCCCTGGACTTGGAGTTCTCCATTACCAAAGACCAGCAACATATCCTTAGTTCTTCTCAAGTACTTAAGGATACATTTCACAGAAGTCCAGTGTTCTTCACCTGGATTCGACTGATATCTGCTCGTGACACTCACAGCATGGGCTATATCAGGTCGTGTACATAACATGGCATACATGAGGCTCCCTATTGCTGAAGCATAAGGGATCTTGCTCATGCATTCTATTTCCTCAGGTGTGCTAGGGCACATCTTCTTGGAAAGATGAATGCCATGTCTGAAGGGTATTAAACCCTCTTAGAGTTTTTCATACTAAACCTCTTTAGTACTTTCTCTATGTACATCTTCTGTGAAAGTCCTAGCATCCTATTCGGTCTATCTCTATAGACCTTAATTCCTAGAATAAAGGATGCTTCTCCTAGGTCTTTCATGGAGAATTCTTTAGGATAACCATATTTTAACTGATGGTCAACATGGGAATATCATTCCTAATAAGGAGGATGTCATCCACGTACAATACGAGGAAGACAACAGCGCTCCCACTGACCCTCTTTTTGAAAGACACATGGTTCCTCTTCATTTTTGATGAAACCAAATATTTTGATCACATCATTGAAACGAGTGTTCCAGCTCCGAGATGCTTGCTTAAGTCCATATATGGACCTTTGCAGCTTGCAAACCTTGTGATCAGTATCACTGGATGTGAAACCTAGCGGCTGTTCCATATAGATATCTTCCTCAAGATATCCATTTAAGAACGTCATTTTCACATCCATTTGCCATATTTCATAATCGAAATAGGCTGCAACAGCAAGCAATGTGCGGATGGATTTTAGCATAGCTACTGGGAAAAGGTATCCTGATAGTCAATGCCTTCGCATTGACTATAATCTTTTGCCACTAATCTAGCCTTGAATGTCTCCACATTTTCATCTGCACCAATCTTTCTCTTGAAGATCCATTTACACCCAATAGGTACTATACCTTCTGGTGGATCTACCAAGGTCCAGACTTGGTTTGAGTGCATCGAGTCAATTTCTGACTTCATTGCCTCTAGCCATTTCTCGGAGTCGATATCTGATATCACCTCATTGTAGGTTTTGGGATCATCACCATGAGCACCCATTACCTACGAGGAAACATTTTCTCTACATCCTCTGAAATAGTACCTAAGTATCTTTCAGGGGATGGAAAACTCTTTCCGATCTACGAGGTGGAGGAGGTAGTGTTGGATTGGCTTAACCTGATTTGGTTCCATTTGGTCCTTAGCTCGTTGCTCTTGTGAGACTTTCTCATCGAAGCTTGATCTGCTTTTCCAATGCCGCTATCTTGAATAAACTATTTTTCAAGAAAGATGGCATGTCGACTCACAATCACATTGTGGTCTTCTGGAATGTAGAAATAATATCCTAATGACTCTTTAGGATATCCTATGAATCGAGCTCTGAAGGACCTAAACTCTAACTTGTCCGCTTGTTGTCTTTTGACATGAGCCGGACAACCCCAAATTCTGAGATGACTCAGACTTGGTTTCTTACCATGCCATATCTCATACGGTGTGGTAGGAACGATTTTAGAAGGAACCCTATTCAGTAAGTATATTGCAAGTTAACAAACAGTATCCCTAAAGAAAATCAGGGAGGTCTGTGAAGCTCATCATGGATCGAACCATATCTAATAGAGTCCGATTTCTCCGTTCTGAAACCCCATTGAGTTGAGGTGTTCCTGGTGGAGTCCATTGAGAGACTATGCCATTTTCTTTGAGATAGTCCAGGAATTCCCTGACTAAGGTATTCACCTCCTCGATCTGATCGAAGAAACTTAATGGGTTTTCCTGTTTGCTTTTCTACTTCATGTCTGAATTCTTTGAACTTTTCAAAGCTTCAGACTTGTGTCTCATAAGATACACATACCCATACCTAGATAAATCATCGATAAAGATTATGAAGTAGACTAAAATTGCCTCTAGCCGGCACATCAAATGGGCCGCACACATCAGTATGTACTAAGGGCAAGAAGATCTGTGGCCCTTTCCCCATGTCCTACAAAAGGGAAGTTTAGTCATTTTGCCATGAAGACAGGATTCACAAATTGGATATGACTCAGAAGTCAATGGACTCAATAGCCCATTTTTCTCCAATTTGTTAACCCTATCTTCTGCTATATGACCTAATCTTAGGTGCCATAGATATCTATCATTTGGACTATCCCTAGGTCATTTTGGCATGGCATTCATATTTTGCTCGATAGTTAAAAACAGGTACATCAACATGTAACTGATAAAGACCATTAATAAGGAAACCATTTGCAATTTTATTTCTTTCATAAAGAATGTTACAATGGTCCTTAAGAAAACTAATTACATAGCCTTCTAATGCAAGGCATGAAACAGAAATCAAATTCCTGCTTGCTGTAGGCACATAATAACAGTCTTTTAATACTAAGTCTAAACCAGATGGTAGTCGAAGAGGATATGTTCCCACGGCCATGGTAGCAACTCTTGCTCCATTTTCGAACGCGTAGGATCATCTCACCATCCCTCAGCCTCCTGCTATCCTCAAGACCCTGCATGAGAAGTGCACAAATGAGCACTAGAACCAGAGTCAAGCACCCAACTGGATGCAGAAGAAACCATAAGGTTAGACTCAATAACGAGCATACCTCCAGAAGGACCTGCCTCCTTGTTCTTTAGGGTGGCCAGGTAAGTAGGGCAGTTTCGCTTCCAGTGGCCGTCATTGTTGCAATGGAAATACTTTTCTTTGTCAGCGGCCTTCTTCTTCAGTTCTGTCTTTTTCTTCTTTCCTCCTTCCACCTTCTGCTTTTCACAGACTTCTTCTTCTTTCCAAAAGACTTTCTCTTGGAAGAAGTCCGTTCCATAGCAAGCACTGAGCCTTTAGAACCTTTCATAGAAAGCTCAGCGGTAACCAGCATGTTCATAAGTTCGGCCAAGGAATTTTGAAGTTTATGCATATGGTAGTTCATGATGAACTGCCCATATGCATCAGTCAAGGATTGCAGAATTATATCATTCTGCAGATCCAAGTCCAACTTCACTCCGAGCTTCTCAAGCTCTTCCAAATCCTTGATCATCGTCAGACAATGATCTTGGACTGACTGCCCATCATGCATCTTAGCCTTGGAAAGTCATTTAGTGACTTGATACTTGGCTGCGTGACTCTGTTCACCAAACATCTCCTGTAGGTGAGCCAACATTTGGCGAGCAGTTCTGATATCTTCATGTTGGCACTGAAGCTCATCAGACATCGAGCCCAACATGTAGTATCTGGCCTTATTATCTTCGTCTATCCACTTATCCAGAGATGCTCTCTATTCAGTGGATGGACGAGCTGGTAAGGTGGGAGGGTCCTGGTCCAATACATGAGTTAACTTCTCAGAACCCAAAATGATTTTGAAGTTCTGGAGCCAATCCTTGTAATTTGGTCCGGTCAGTCTATGGGTGTCCAGGATTCATGCTAATGGGTTGGATGCAGACATTTTCCTGTAGAGAGTCAAAGTTTCTAGTTAGATATTGTAATTAAGACTTAACCAATTTATTTAAAAATTTTATTTTTAAATAAATTAGCTTCCCACTATTTTCTTGGATCCCTACACTCCCTCTGTAGAGATGCAAAAATCTTCCATGATTAATGATTTCTAGTGGGTGGTGCGGTCCCACCAACTGACTCATCACCTCACCTAACAGTTATTGGTGATGGGTTAGCCAATGAGTGAACAACTCTTGTTCAATGATTCTCTAATCATGGTGCACCCAAACTTGATCTCTAATTCATGAATCTCACCATGCTCGAAATATTGATCCACTCCTTAGTTAAGTCAGACCCACCATTTGCATAGATTGGATTCCTAATTGAGTCTCTCACCGTATCCAAAATATTGAGCCCAATCCATCCTCCAGCCCATAGCATCCAATGCCTAATAGATATGGTTGCATCTTTCTGGTGCAACTGAACCACTGTAACCAGCCGAGAACAATCAACCCCGGGAAGGGCCCGCACATCTACAATGGTGGAAGACCTTAGACTTAATCTTTTCTTAGGGAGATTTGATTTAGGTCTCATTAAACTAGACTTGACATAGTCATAACTATTATGACTAACCTAGTGGCATGGGTTAGCTCGGATTATTGACCACCTCAGATCAGAACTGAGTCAACAAACATGGCCAGGTAAGTGAGATCGGTGGAAGGGATATGCCATTAACTCGACAAGAATGCATTCGAGTCGAGTAGCTCTCAATTAAAAATCAGTCGATCGTATCTGCCAAACTTACCTTAGACACCAAATTATTGAGCCAGAACCAATTGGGTTAGCCTACAATCTAGACTCTAACCACTGAGCCTAATTAGGTCTTAGCTTGATCGATCACTCATGTGACTCGATCTTGACCCAGACTTAATCCTATTAGGCTGGTCAATTTAAGCACTGTTGATCCCATCTAACCAACTCTTGATTCGGTTTGATCAACCGCTTAGACCTAATTGAGCTACCCAAGCCCGAACCCAATATTATGAATATGTCTTAGATCTAAAATTCTTAATTTTAGACCTAATTAATATTTCATAATCTTAATTCTTAATTAAGTTTAGGGTTCATAAACAAAATATGTAAATAAAATCCTAGGATTTCAGGATCTAGGGTTTTGCAGAAAGTAAGTTCTTGATTTCTGATTAAGGACGAACGCGCAGCACCCCTACACATCATAAGAACACCCCATCAAATGGAAGGAGAGGGCATTTAAATCCTACTTTATTCTTATGACCGGACGGCCAAGGGGAATGCCTTAATCAGAAACACAAATCTACAAAACTAGTTAGATCTACATCATATATCTCATATATAAAATTTGATCTAACCTAATACATGTTTTGTATACATCTCATGTATCATATCCATGCATATTTTTTAGATCTAAATTATCTCATAATTATCTAAAAAATTAGATTTAAATTGATCACATCAAAATAAATTCTAATCTAGACAATTATGTAGAACTATTCTACAACTAGTCTAGACATGCATTCATCATATCTCATATGATCTAAAAATTAAATAATTTTATTTTCTATTTTTTAGATCTTATTATAATATTTATAATCATCAAAAAATAAAAATAAATAGATCTAAAATCATAATTTAATCAAAATAAATCATGATCATGCAAGACTACCTATAGAACTATTCTATTTTACAACTAGTCATGCATATTGTAGAACTTAGATCTATATTATTTAATTTTAATTTTTTTGATTTTAGATCTAATCACATCTCATGTGACATCTAAAATATCCTAATTTATTAGATCAAAATAAATTAAAAATTAGATCTAAAACAATTTTATTGAACCTGGCTCTGATACCAGTTTAAGAAAAAATCCTGATTTCTCTGGATCAGGTTCGTTCAGATCTGATCGGATCGAGAGAGATATTTCAAAAAATTTTTCTCATATATCTAGATCAGATTTGAGATGTTTCAGAATCTAGTTTTATAGATCTAATAAATAAAAATAAAAATAAATTAAATTAATTTAATTTATACCTTGATGTTGGGTAATCTGATTATCCTTTGATGATCCTACTGATTGCCTTAGATTCTGGATCTAACCACGCAAGTGCCTAGCCTCTACCGGTATCCACTTGGGTTGGATCTAGAGATTTTCTTCTTCTTTATCATCTCTGCAAAAATTAGATCTGAATCTGATTTGGAGGATCTTCAAAACTTCTTCTGAAGATCAGTAGTCGTCTCTGCAGCAGTGCTGCCTTCTTCCTTTCTCGTCAGCTTTTTCTTGCCTGGATCGCCCCAAACTGGAGCCCAACTTTTCTTGGGTGTGGAGAGGAGAGAGAGGATTAGAAGATGGCATGGAGGAGGGGGAGGGGCAGCCTTGGGGCATGGGCTAAGAGAAACTCTATCAAAGTGTGGCGCAGACAGGGTTTATATAGATCCTGCTGCGCCATGCAGTGCCACATCATCCCGGTCAATCACGTTGCTTCGTACAATCAGATCTAAATCTGATTAGTGGGATGATATCATCTGATCCAATCAGATAAGAGCCCCACTAATTCATCCTTAAATGATGCCTAAGACTGATCAAAGTCTATGGCTAGGGGTCACCTAAGTAGAATCCAAGAAGCAACATGGAGTCCCATCCGTATGGGACTCCAAGCGTCCGTATCCATAGGCGCATGCCTCCCTAGGCATGCACCTCCTTTTTTCCAATTTTTAGTAAGGGGACAAGCCCCTATCTTCTCTCCAATAAGGGCATGACACATGGGCAGATGTCCAAGGATCAAAGGTTAATGTTTGACCAAAGTCAAAGGACAAGAATTAGCAGATGATGTAAAATGGCAGGTATTGTCTCAAATTTATCTCATAAATTAAGACAACCCTTTTCTAACCTAGACAAGCTTCAGTCAGATCAAGTAAAGGTACCTGAGTGAGCACAAATTCATTTGGTTCGATCAAGATAACTTTTAATGATAATAAAAGGAGAACGTTAGGTTCAATCATGTGCTAGCACGATTTTCTTGAATCTAATTCAAATCAATTGAATTGGATTAGTTCAATTGATGATATCTAGATCCAAACCCTTATTTGTGTGACCCAGTTAGGTTCAGTTCTATATGGTAATGGGATATGTCATGATCTCCATCATCGACATCATCGAAACTCTTTTTGATGGATCAGAACTCTTCTGATTCACACAACTAGAATGATCGATCATCTAAATCATTCTAATTGCTCCCAAAATCCATTAGTGACACCTAGCAGTATATGGTGGCAATCCATCAAAACTAAAAATGAACCTCTTAGTGTAGCTACTTGTGTGATTAAGTTTTTCTATCTTGAGCCCCGATCAGATTAGGGTTAAGGTGAACTCGTCAAACCCTAATTTCTATCATATGATTTAATCATTCGATTCAAGTCTGATGTGAAAACCTTAATAGAAACTCTTTCTATTATTTCACTCTGCCATGGCCATGGGCTTATGGACTTGATTCTCATGATCATCATGGGGCTGCTCCTCATCCACCATGGTAGATAGATTCCCTCTTGGTGCAATCTAATTCCTACAATGAACATGCTATAGCCAACATACACCTCAGGATTTCGAATGGCTAGGAGATCGAGTCATGGTGTAGTCAAACTATAACACCCTCAAGGTGAACTGTCGATGCACCTCAGGTCAAAGAATCAGACATACTACTGCAGCTTCGAGTCAGTCATCGATGAGAAGGTAGACTTCCTTATGACTGCTCGAGGTGGTCACGCTCAGTGCCCTTGTTCTCTAATGAGTATCTATACTCTCGCTCCGGTGTCTCTACACCATAGACTCAAGACTCATCTACCATAAAGAAGCAATTGTATACCAACCTTCTAGCACATCACCATCCTCATGATGATCCTACGGTCAGAAGTATTTTATGAGTTAATAAATAAAAATTCATGTCTTAAATTTTTAACTCTTAAAAATATGAATTATCATTACCATTAACTTAAGGGATGTATCACAGACACTAAATATACATTTATGATAGAAAATAACCCATTTTATTATTTATAGTCAAAATTATAATTTTGCCCCTAGAAGTGTGTTACAAGTGTCAGCCAATTCTGGCTTCAGGGCACACATATCTAACACTAGAATCAACATCTATCCATGGGCAATAGATTAGTCTCACTGAATAAAATTAGTCTCACTAATTGTCTGTGTGACATGGGTTAGCATGAATTAATGAGCAACCTAATCAAGACCTGATTAACCATATTGGCCAGGTAAGTGAGATCGATGGGAGGTCTACCAAGGCTTGCCTTAGAGACTATTAGAAATGGTTAGGTAAGCGAGTTGCCAATTAAAAATCATTAGTCTGGGATGCCAGACTTATCTTAGACACCAATCGATTTATTAATTTTGATTTGGTTTGCCCAAAGACTTAAGCTCGACCACTGAGCCACGATCAGTACCCATTTGTTAGATGTATGGACTTTGATCAACTACAACTATTGAAGTGATCTATAAAAATGACTTAATCCTAATTAACTATTAATCAGGTTTGATCAATTTTTTAATTAAGTCCATATTTAATCTAACCCTAGGTCTAACTCAGTTAAGGACCTGATCAAAGCTAACCCATTATCCTTTAACCCATATTTTATAAAATTATCTTAGGATCTTTAAATCATAAAATTAGATCCTAAACAATTATTTAATTCTCAATTAAGTTTAAAACTTATGAGTTTGGATTTATGGAACCTCAGAACTAATTTTTGATTTAATCATTTAAAATATTTTCAAATTGGCAAACAATTTACATTAAATCATATTCAATATATGATTTTAGATCTAATTTATTTTAATGTTTTGATCATATCCAGGATTTTGAATGTAGAATTTTATAGAAAGTAAGTTTTAAATTTAAATTTTATAAAATAAATATATCACATATATTCTAGATTCAAAATAAAATTACATATGAACATATACAATAAGAAGATCTAGATCTAAACATAAAACACAACATATGGATCAGATCATAAATTATTTAAAATTAAATTTAAAATCTAAAATAAATTATAAGTCTCTTTAGATCTTATGTAACATATTTATAATTTAGATTATTTAGATCAGCACATACTAGGATAACCTCTCCATTGTATGGGATAAACCTTACAGCAGGACAACCTTATAGCAGTATGTACAATTCGATATTATTTAGATCTAATCTAAATAATCTAAAATAGATCTAATATCTATTTAATTTTAGATTTAAAATTAAAAAATAAATCATAAAATTACTTAGATCATATCTAACTTATTCATGATTCAAGAATAGATCAGCACATACTAGGCAATCTCTCCACTATAAGGGATAAACCTTACAGCAGGACAACCTTATAGTAGTATGTGTGATCTTTAGAGTTTTATTTTTTAGATTGAATTTAATATAAATATGATCATATTATAAATAAACTTAGATGTTCTGATACCACTGATGAAAAATATGAAGAATTTCATGCATGAATTTCAAAACTTTTTTAAAAAATAATGCAGCAAAAGTTATAAATTAAATTATTTAATTTATAAATACATGTAATATAATTACTAAATCCTACAACTAGGATCTATAATATATCATATTATATTTTAAATTAAAAAATAAAAAATTTGATATTGATCAAATCAATACCCTAGATCTAGAATGATTCCAGATCTAAAACCTAGATCACATCTAGCTGAGAGAAGATATCAAATCTCTTATTTTTGCATGGGTTGAGAACTCCATAATTAATTTTCATTGTTGCCTTTGTAGCCACCTACGTGTTTGGCCTCTATAGTGAAGGGAAATCCTGATTTCCCTGACCAGGTTCGTTCAGATCTGATCAGATCAAGAGATATATTTCAAAAATTTTTTCTCTTAGATCTGTATCAGATCAGGGATGCTTCAGATCTGATTCTTATTTATTTAATAAAAATTAAATGAAAAGGATAAATTAAATCACATTCAATTTACCTGAATAGGGTAATCCTATTACCCTGTTGATGATCCTGTTTGCAGCGGAAGGTTCTGGATCAAGCCACGCAAGCGCCTGGCCTCTACCGGTATCCACTCGGGCTGGATCTGGAGATCCTCTTCTTCTCTATCACGCCTCCAAAAATCAGATCTGGATCTGATCTGGAGGATCTTCAAAACTCCTTTTGAAGATCTGCAGTCGTTCTTCGCAGCAGCGCAGCCTTCTTGTTTTTGATCTCCTTTTCTTGATCTAAATCGCACCAATCCAAATCCAAAACACTTTTGGATGTGGAGAGCAAGGGGAGATAAGAGTATGGCGTGGAGAAAGGGGAGAGAGGCAGCCTTGGGGCGTGGGAAGATTGCTTCTTGATTATTTTTTCACTTGGGCGCTGGGTCTCTTATATAGACTAAGCGTGATCCAAGTCATCTTCCTCCCAACCAATCACAACCCTTTGTGAAATCAGATCTAAATCTGATTGGTGGGATTAGAGTCCCCTGGATTCCCACTTGGAGAGTGCCTTGGACCAGTCAAACTGGATTCTTAGAAGAACTCTCATTGGAATCCTAAAGGGAGATGGAGTCCTTGTCCCACAAGGACTCCATGCCGCCTCTTACTGGGCTCACGCCTCCCTTGGCGTGCGCCCATCTCCTTGCCAGGTTCTGGCAGGGGGACAAGCCCCCACCAGCTCTCCAATAGGTGCATGACATGTGGTCAAAAGTCAAAGGGTCATTGGTCAACGTTTGACCAGTCAAAAGTAGAGTTCTGACCAAAGTCAAAGACCAAGAAATGGCAGGTGACCAAAAATTGGCAGGTAATGTCTTACAAATAAGACAACCTATTCTGACTTGGACAACCTCCAGTCAGACCATAAGAAGACTTCTGTTTGAGCACAAACTCCTTTGGCTCAGACAGGACGACTTATTTATGATAGCAAAAGAAGAACGTTAGGTTCAATCGAGTGCTAGCACGATTTCCTTGAACCTAATTGAATCTCATTCAGATCAATTGAACTATATTAGTTCAATTGATGATCACCAGATTCAAACCCTTGTTTGTGTGACCCAGTTAGGTTTAGTTCTGTATGGTAATGGGATATGTCATGATCTCTATCATCGACATCATCGAAACTCCTTTCGATGGATCAGAACTCTTCTGATTCGAACAGCTAGAATGATCGATCATCTAAATCATTCTAATTGCTCCCAAAATCCACCAGTGACACCTAGCAGTATATGGTGGCAACCCATCAGAGCTGAATGCGAACCTCTTGGTGCAGCTACCTGTGTGATTCAGTTCTTCTATCTTGAGCCCCGATCAGATTAGGGTTAAGGTGAACTCGTCAAACCCTAATCTCTGTCATATGATGTAATCATTCGATTCGAGTCCAATGTGAAAATCTAAATAGAAACTCTTTCTATTATTTCACTCTGCCATGGCCATGGGCTTCAAGACTTGATTCTCATGATCATCATAGGGCTACTCCTCTACCACCGAGGTAGATAGATCCCATCTTGATGCAATCCAGTTCCTACAATGAACATGTCACAGCCAACATACACCTCAGGGTTCCATATGGCTAGGAGACCGAGTAATGGTGTAGTCAAACTATAACACCCTCAAGGTGAACTGCCGATGCATCTCAGGTCAAAGAACCAGACACACTACTGCAGCAGCATCGAGTCAGTCATTGACGAGAAGGTAGACTCCCTAATGACTACTCGAGGTGGTCACGCTCAGTGCCCTCGTTCTCTAACGAGTACCTGTACTCTCGCTCCGGTGTCTCCACACCGTAGACTCAAGACTCATCTACTAAAGAGAAGCGATCGTACACCAACCTTCCGGATCAATCACCATCCTCGTGATGATCCTATGGTCGGGAGCTATTTATGAGTTAATAATGATTATTCATGTCTTAAATTTTCAACTCTTGAAAATATGAATTATCATTACCATTAACTCAAAGGATGTATCACAGACACTAAATACACATGTGTGATAGAAAATAACCCATTTATTAATTATAGTCAAAATTACAATTTTGCCCCTAGAAGTGTATTACAAGTGTCAGCCAATTCTGGCTTCTAGGGCACATATATCTAACATATAGGTGATCCACACGGGACTGTAACAAAATTGGAGGTTCGTAGAACGAAGATCTGCTCGAAGTGCTAGATTCTCGCAGACCCCTCTAGATGGTTAATCTAAAATTTATTCTTCATATCTCTTAGATACTCCAAGAGATAAAGAATAAGAAGAGGAATAAGAAAGAAATTCAATCCTTGGATCTTCTTAAAATCAGAAATAAAAATATATGAGAAAGGCCCCTAAGAAAAGACAAATCTTCTCTTTCAGGACATTGATGATTGATGTCCTAAAAATATCTTTATTCTAGGACAAGGGGACCTTCTCTCCTAGACTTTTTTTATATTTTTAGATCTTTTTCTTTCTATTTTTTCTTATAGAAAAATCTCATAAAAATATGGAGAAGAAGGATTCTCAAAGAAATCCTAAGAAAAGACCTTCTTCTCTTTTCCTTCTCTCATCAAAACATGATTAGATCATGTCCAAAATAGATCACTATGCCCCAACACCTTGGAGCATAGATCCCCATGCTCTCTTCCTCTCTCTCTCTCTTAGATTTTTATCATATAAAAATTATAAAGAATAAATAAAGAAGGATTAGAAATAAATCTTTAAGAGAAAATAATTTTTCTCTTATCTTTCTCTCTTCAAGACATCAACAATTGATGGCTTAATGAGGTCTCTCCTTCATGAAACTTGGTGTCCAAAGTCTCCCATGGCTCCTCCTACTTTTTTTCTATTTTTTTATGATTTTTCCAAGTTTTAGATGTCCTAAACTTGATAAGAGGCATCCTCCTTTTTATGTATGGAAGACTAGGTCAAAACCTAATCTTAATAGGAGACCCCCTTATTTTTTGGGTGTGAAGATTAGGAAACCACATGAAAAATCAAAGAAAATAAGTGCACAAAGGAAAAAGAGGCATGAAAAAAAAAATTATAAGGAAAGAAGGTGTTTTGGAGAATTGGGACTCTTTCAAAAGAAAAAAAAACTAAACTACTTACCAAATTTGATCAAATCAAATTTTAATTAATCTCTTTAGATATTTAGTGCATGAAGAAGCTCTTATTGGCATGGAAAACATCATATAAAGATCTGAAAATAAAATATGAACATTGACTTTTATTGGCGGAAGGAAGGAGTGAGAGTTCCAGTCCAATTGGAACTCTTCTTGTTTGACTAAAACTATTTTGAACCTAATTCAAACCAAATTAAATGCAACCTGTTAGGGGAAAACCCTCACCTGCTGAAGTCCAACGGGATCCCAAGTCTTAGGGTGACCTCGTCTGAAGATGATAACCATGGATAACTCCAGCCAGTGTTGAATTCCTACTTAGTGCTAAGATTGCAGACCTCCAACTTGGACTTGTTAGCTGACCTTCCATATTTCGATCACCAACTTTTTTAGATAACCCCAAAATCTACAAGGTCTTACGGATTTCACCTGGATGAGCTCGAATAGTGATAGCGATCTTCTAAGCAATCAAGTGTTCGAATCTGACACAACCTGGCTTGATGATAGAGCCTCTCCCTAGATGAACTTCGGTAATCTATGAAGAGTAGAGGATCTCTAAATTCTTATAATCAAGAATTTTGGATATGCTGGCAAAAGAGCCCTGTACCTCTTTTATTAGCCTTTGGACGACCCCAAGAATGGCCGAGCTCCAAAGGAATGGATGAGTGGCAAAAGTATCCTAATTGTCCACCCCTAGTGACTGTCGATCGAGTTCCCTCATCAATTGAACTCCTCTCAATTGCCAGACAACCACCTAGAAGTCAAACTCCCTCCGACCTTCGATCTACCAGACTCCTCTAGCATGCACCTACTGGACTTTTTCACCAGTCTCCTCCTAAACAATCTCCTCCAGTTGCATCCCTTTCGGATGATCTCCTCCAGTCGCATTCCTTCTGGATGATTTTCTCCAGCTAAATTCATTATAAATGAATTCCATCTGATCAACAGATAAGCTCCTTTTGACCGACCTCCTTCCATTCGATGTTCTTCCAGTCGACCCCCTCCAAAGATGGCCTTGCGCCAATAGAACTCCTTCCAGTCAAATCCCTTCCAATCATTTAAGCAGGCTCCCTCTAGTCGAATTCCTTACTATCACCCAGAAGGACCTTATCCTCTATGTAGATTCAGCTTCCAGCTCAAGGCAAATCGATCAATATGTGGATAACATCGAAGAAGTCTGAACTTCTTCAAAACTATTATGGTATGAAGCTCTTCATCGTCAATAGATGCTCCATTTGAACTTCAAGTATTACTCTACAACAGGCTGGCACATTATGATAATGGACACTATCCTCCATAATAAACTCCATGTGGCTCTGAACGGCCCACTACCAGATGGTTATGGCTGTCACCATCAGTTTGTTACAAGCTCCATCCATAAAAAAAACTTTTCAGATACGTTTTCTCTAAGCTCTCATTTTCTTTCTCGTTACTCTGCTCCTTAATTTTCTGAGTACTCCATTTCTATTGATCAAAAGAGCTGACTTGATTGTTGGAGGATACTACCGGAGCCACCACCCTCGACTCTGAATGAGATTTTATTTTGCAGGTCACCGATGGTGACCTCTTCTTTCTTAACTCCAGCTCGATCTGATGTCAACTAGATTCTACATCAATAGGATTGGCACTAGAGGAAGGATCCCTAAGCCCTTATTCTAAAAGGAGTGTTCAGTCGATTTTGTTTACCTTCTCCTTTTGATCCTTCAAAATTCATCTCTATTTGATCTGTTTTGCTCTAGAAATATCTTCGAAAAAGATGACCACTCAAAGATCCATCGCCTCTGCCATCAGATCTGAGCCAAATCCATCTGCTTCAACACCATCATCGCCACTACAACCTCCTCCACCAGCATCAATGGTGGATCTAGAGTAGTTCAACCTGCTAGTGTAGCTGGTCCGAGGTCTCACCAAAATGGTGCAGGCTATGCAGCAACCCTCGATGATAGTTGATAAGTGGTAAAAATATACTAATAAAAATATTAAATTATAAAATAAATTAAACTATTTCTTTAAAAATTAATACTTTTATTAATTTTGTATAGGAAAAAAGGTCACCAATGTGAAGATCTTATTTTTTTGGTTCAGATGAAATAAATTTCAGGCAAAACGGACTTCAAACGAGCCCAGAATTGAATTTCAAAAAAAAAAAAAAATTGGTTTGGTTCAAATCGATTCAGAAAATCGGCTCAGCGGTTCAGCCCGATTTGATCGAAATAGCAGACCAACCTACCAACGCAATGCTGACTTCAGGATGACGTCAGCATTTTTTGTGGCGCACGATGGACCAATCGGAGGGTATTTCGGATATTTTACATCAGAAAAAGCGCTTCGATTGGCTGAAGAACGTGGCAGTCCACGCAACACCGAGCTCGCGCATGGTCTATGGAGGGTAATTTAGAAATTTTGTTTGATCCAATGGGCGGCATTCACTGAAATTTGATCGGACGATTGAAATGAACGTGCTGATGGACGGCATCCGTAGCTCCCGGTCGAGATCCAACAGCTGAGATTCATCCCGATGTTAAACTAAAGATCAGAAGGCTTCTTTCTACATGATCGAATGGCCCATATTCAATCTAACGGTTGATCCAATGGCTGGCATTAAATCCTACTTGATCTGGGTTATTTTAAGGGGTTTTTGAGTGATTTTTGGACCGTTTGATCAACATCTAATGGGCAAAATTATCTAGATCTTGATTTGAGTTATTTTGGGAGTCTTAAACCTAATCTTTGATGGATTTTGGAGGGAAATCAAACTCTTTATCTATAAAAACCTACTGTTGTCATGAAAAAAAATCAGGGAGAGACAGAGAGAGAGATAGAGAAAGAGAGACAGAGAAAGGGAGAGACAGAGAGAGAAATAGAGAGAGGGAGAGACAGAGAAAGAGAGAAACAGAGAGAGAGAGAAAGAGAGAGGAGAGAGGTAGAAAGAGAAGAGTGATTTGTGAAAAATAAATAAGAGATTTTTGATTTTTTTCGATAATCAAGACATCGATCAAGGAGCCTCTTCCTCTTTGCCAAGTTCTCCACACCAAGAGCAACATACAATAAATTTCATCAATCAAACAGTCTAAATTCTCTATGCTTTTTATTTTATTTGCTGTTTTTGAATTTATTATCATGAACTAAATCTTCTTTTACTAAGGTTAAGGTGTAGCCACTCTTTTGATGCAATATTCAGTGTGATTTATTTTTAAATTTTATTCATGAGGAGTATATAAATCTGATCTTAATGCTTTTAGATTACTGGCCATCTTCTAATTGATCTGATGAACATAGATGTTACGGACCAAGTACATCTATGTTAATGCTTCTTGGTTATATACCTTATATTATGAATCAAATTAGAATTCATATGCATGCAGGAAATTTTAGTGCGCTTTGGACACAGCGTATTTTAATTAGAGGGTTTCACAAAATCTAATGCATTAATATTTATTTAAATTATACCTAGACCAAAGGATAATTAATAAATATTAATAGTTTTGCTATGCCTGGACCAAAGGATAGTGAATAAATTAGGAGACTCCACCGTCACATGAAATAAAATTAATCTAAAAATTTAAATATTATATTGACTGAGTTGGTGAACCGATTGCCTTAGTAATCCATTGCTCTTGAGTCTAAAATCCTAATAATTTACACTCTCTCTATTTTCTTAAAAAGATTTTAATTATTTCTTTATTTTATTCTTTAATTTCTTATTCTCATAAATCGATATTCTAAATAAAGCATAGGAAAGAGCTTTTCAGTACTTATTTTTCAATCCTCTAGGGATGATACTCTACTCATTCACTTTATTACTTGATCGACTGGTGCACTTGCCATAGCTATAAATTAGCCTGCATCAAGTTTTTGGCACCATTATCGGGGATTGTGTCTAAAACAATATTGAAATTTTGATCCTAGCTTTACTTTAGAAATTTATTTTTAATTTTTATTATTTAAAAAAAAAATTGTTCATTGCATGACACGTACTGGACATAGTAACTTACTACCTTTAGATCCAGAAATTGAAAGGACCATTAGAAGACTACAACAAGAAAGAAACATGGCAGCTGAAGATCCTAACGACATCAATCTAGGATTGGATATGGCGATCTGAAGGACAGCATGAAGCTATTCGACCAGTACATCATCCATTAAATGATTACATCACACCATCTATAGCCGATGCAGCTTCGAGCATCAGGAGACCGCCTGTACGAGCAAACAACTTCGAAATAAAATCAACGATGATCCAGATGATTCAATCAACTATCCAATTCAGTGGACACATGCATGATGATCCGAATGCCCATATTTCTAATTTTCTTGAACTTTGTGATACTTTTAAAATTAATGGGGTGTCGGATGATGCTATTAGATTAAGGTTATTTTCCTTTCTCTTTATGGGATAAAGCTAAAAATTGGCTTCATTCTCTTCCTACAGGTTCTATCACAACTTGGGATGTCCTAGCCCAAAAATTCTTAGCCAAGTACTTTCCACCTTCCAAGACTGCTAAGATGCGCAACGATATCACTTCTTTTATGCAGATGGACATGGAGACACTATATGAGGCTTGGGAGCATTTCAAGGAACTGCTGAGGAGATGTCCACATCATCAACTATCCGTATGGCTTCAGGTACAAACTTTCTATAATGGTTTATCTCCTACTAATCATTCTATGATTGATGCAGCAGCAGGAGGAACCATTAATCAAAAAATGGAGGAAGAAGCCTTCGATCTGATCGATGAGATGGCATCAAATAGCTATCAATGGCAGACAGAGCGCATGATGCCAAAAAGACTAGCAGCTGTGCAGGGAGTAGATTGCGTGCCAACTTACTAGCTGAAATTGCAGCCCTTAGAGCCGAAGTCAACAACTTAAAGGGAATAGCTATGCATGTTCAGAGCATTACTTGTGACCTATGTGGAGGAGGACACGATACGAGCAATTGCCAGACAGGTAATCCTTTTGCTAAAATAACTGATACAGCTAATTATATTGGTAATTTTTTCAGGCCGCAACAAAACAATCCCTACTCCAACACATACAATCAAGGGTGGAGGCAGCACCCAAATTTCTCATGGAGCAATCAAAATGCAGCACAACAGCCACCCCCGGGATTCCAAGTACCTGAAAAGAAGTCCAACATGGAAGAGCTGATGGTCAAATTTATGCAAAACCAAGAAGCAACTATAAAAAATTTGGAAGCCAAACTTAGGCAGGACCAAACAGCAGCAATTCGAAACTTGGAGATGCAAATAGGTCAAATGGCTAAGATAATCTCCGAGAGACCTCAAGGATCCTTGCCCAGCAATACGGAGACAAATCCAAGGGAGCAAGTCAATGCTATCACCCTAAGAAGTGGTACAAAGTTGGAGGAGCTACATCAGAAGAAAGAGACTGAAGAGCCAACTACAAATAAGGAACCATCAACTCAAATTCGTCAGTCACCAAAACAACCAGCAGATGGATGGTCTCCAGGTATACGATTTGCTGATCCAAATGTGAAGCCCTACGTGCCACCACTACCATTCCCAGAGAGACAAATACAGCATCCAGATAAGAAATTTTCTAACTTTTTCAAAATTTTAAAGAATTTACATATTAATATTCCTTTTGTAGATGCTATTACTCAAATGCCCAGGTATGCCAAGTTTCTCAAAGAAATCTTAACAAATAAGAAAAAGCTGAAGGAGCATGAGAGAATAAATTTGAATGAAGAATGCTCAGCAATACTTCAAAATAAATTACCACAGAAGCTAAAAGATCCAGGGAGTTTTACTATCCCCTGCATTATTGGTGATTGTAGTTTTGATAAAGTTTTATGTGATTTAGGAGCAAGCATAAATCTCATGCCTTTTTCTATTTTTAGGAAGCTGGGTCTAGGAGAACCAAAGCCTACCACTATTACTCTTCAATTAGCCGAACAGATCCATTAAATATCCAAGAGGTATAGTGGAGGATGTCTTGGTAAAGGTAAACAAGTTTATTTTCCCTATTGATTTTATTGTTCTTGATATGGAAGAAGATTATGATGTACCCCTTATTTTAGGGAGACCCTTTTTAGCTACTGGAGGAGCTTTAATAGATGTTCAACAAGGAAAAATTAATTCTTAGAGTCCAAGATGAACAAGTTACTTTTAATGTTTTCAAAGATACTAAACATATTGATGATAATCAAACTTATTTTCTAATTGATATTATTGACAATCCATTATATGAGAATTCTGTAGAAAATAGGTTTGAGACTATAAAAGCGAGCAATGTCAAATTGAAAGAGGACTCAATCAAACATGAAAGTATTCCAATTGAAGTGGCACCGGATTGATCCACTTTAGAACTCAAAGAAAGTCAAGCTGAAGACTATAAATCAGAACTACTAGATAGGTTGTTTCTTTTCTTTTTAGTTTTGATCATTTTTCTTTTCTTTTATTTTTCAGTAATTTATTGTTGCTCTTTTACTGCTCTGGTGTGTATTTTCAATTTTGCAGAAAAATCAATGAGAACTCAAGCAAAATTTCAAAGCTCCAAAGAACCAGACTGAACCAAATCAGGTGTATTCCTTCCTATCCTTTATTGCACCCTTTATTTTTCTTTCTCCTTTAAGACAATGTAGAATAATTAAAAAAAAAAAAAATCATGTGTCAAGAAGAAAATCTTGAGCAAGATAAACTGGATAAGTGATAAAAGATAGAATTATTTGCTAATGAATGTAATGAGTTAAAGAAGTAGATTAGTTGGTCAACTTTTAGCAGCCTACTTAGGTCATTAAAAGACTATTAGCACTTTTTATTGTACATGCACACTAACAAGGCAAAGTAGGTATTGATTATAAGGCCAACTGAGGATTCAATTATCACTAAAAATTGATAATTAATATACATTCTAATCAAAGAAACTTGAATTTAAGGAAAGAGCTACCTGCCTATAAATAAAGTGCAAAAGACAGAGTATATGTGGATTGCCCAAAGCCTAGTAACTGGGTCTCTGCACCTAGGTCAAGTGTGAAAATTCACGTAAAATGGTGAAGGAAAGGCCAGGATGCTCAGCACAGTAAAAAAAAAAAAAAAAAAGAAAAGAAAAGGCAGTGTGAAAGCTACCTTAATTCATGAGTATAAAATTGAGAATGTATAGAAAATTGACCAAAATAGGTGATAAGAGAGGATACTTTTGTTCTTTTAATTTAATACTGAAATGCTAAAGTTAGTCATCACGAACACAAGTGCTATAGATCTTTGATGTACTCTAAGAAAGTTTTTAATTGTATTGACTGAAAAATTTGCTTCTGAAGCTCAATGCTTAGTTAGCAGTATTTTCTAAACTTTTTGACCTTTAGTCCTAGATTTTATCTTTATGATAGATAATCTTATTGAAACATGGTATTAAATAAAACATTGCTTAGGGACTAGCAATGACTAAGTTGGAGGGTGTGATAAGTGGTAAAAATACACTAATAAAAATATTAAATTATAAAATAAATTAAACTATTTCTTTAGAAATTAATATTTTTATTAATATTGTGTAGGAAAGAAGGCCACCAATGTGAAGATCTTATTTTTCTGGTTCAAATGAAATAAATTTCAGACAAAACGGACTTCAAACGAGCCTAGAATTGAATTTAAAAAAAAAAAAATTGGTTCAGTTCAAATCGGTTCAGAAAACTAGCTCAGTAGTTCGGCCCAATTTGACCGAAATAGCAGACCAATCCGCCAACGCAAAGCTGACGTCAGCATTTTTCATGGCGCACGGTGGACCAATCAAAGGGTATTTTGGGCATTTCACATCAGGAAAAGCGCTCCGATTGGCTAAAGAATGTGGCAGTCCATGCAACACCAGGCTCGTGCATGGTCTACAGAGGATAATTTGGGAATTTTGTCTGATCCAATGGGCAGCATTCACTGAAACTTGATCAGATGGTTGAAACGAAGGCGCTGATGGACGGCATCTGCAGCTCCTGATCGAGATCCAACGGCTAAGATTCATCCCGATGTTAAACTAAAGATCAGAAGGCTTCTTTCTACACGATTGGATGATCTGGATTCAATCTAACGGTTGATCCAACTGCTGGCATTAAATCCGACTTGATTTGGGTTATTTTAAGAGGTTTTTGAGTGATTTTTGGACCGTTTGATCAACATCTAACGGGCAGAATTATCCAGATCTTAATTTGAGTTATTTTGGGAGTCTTAAACCTAATCTTTGATAGATTTTGGAGGAAAATCAAACTCTTTATCTATAAAAACCTACTGTTGTCATGAAAAAAAATCAGGGAGAGACAGAGAGAGAGATAGAGAAAGAGAGACAGAGAAAGGGAGGGATAGAGAGAGAAACAAAGAGAGGGAGAGATAGAGAAAGAGAGAGAGAAAGAGAGAAATAGAGAGAGAAAGAGAGAGGAGAGAGGTAGAAAGAGAAGAGTGATTTGTGAGAAATAAAAAAGGGATTTTTGATTTTTTTTCGATAATCAAGACATCAATCAAGGAGCCTCTTCTTCTTTGCCAAGTTCTCCACACCAAGAGTAATGGACAATCAATTTCAGCAATCAAATAGTCTAAATTCTCTATGCTTTTTATTTTATTTGCTGTTTTTAAATTTGTTATCATGAACTAAATTTTCTTTTACTAAGGTTAAGGTGTAGCCACTCTTTTGATGCAATATTCAGTATGATTTATTTTTAAATTTTATTCATGAGGAGTATATAAATATGATCTTAATGCTTTTAGATTACTGGCCATCTTCTAATTGATCTGATGAACATAGATGTTACGGACCAAGTACATCTATGTTAATTGCTTCTTGATTATATACCTTGTATTATGAATCAAATTAGAATTCATATGCATGCGGAAATTTTAGTGCGCTTTGGACGCAGCGTATTTTAATTAGAGGGTTTCACAAAACTTAATGCATTAATATTTATTTAAATTACACCTGGACCAAAGGATAATTAATAAATATTAATAGTTTTGCTATGCCTGGACCAAAGGATAGTGAATAAATTAGGAGACTCCACCGTCACATGAAATAAAATTAATCTAAAAATCTGAATATTGTATTGACTGAGTTGGTGAACCGATTGCCTTAGTAATCCATTGCTCTTAAGTTTAAAACCCTAATAATTTACACTCTCTCTATTTTCTTAAAAAAATTTTAATTATTTTTTTATTTTATTCTTTAATTTCTTATTCTCATAAATCGATATTCTAAATAAAGCATAGAAAAGAGTTTTTTAGTACTTATTTTCCAATCCTCTAGGGACGATACTCTACTCATTCACTTTATTACTTGATCGATTGGTTTACTTGCCATAGTTATAAATTAGCCCGCATCAATAGTCCGACCAAAAAATCTTCCATCGGGATGTCAAGACTCAGTCCCAAGAAGGCATACTTAGATCAGTAGACCCATCACCTCCAGAAAGGAGAAGTAGAGAATAGAGAGCCCCTATTTCGATCATGATTCTTCTCCAGAGGAGACCTTCCTCATCTACAGCTAGAAATCTTTCGAGATCCACGATCGAGATGGAGACCTCGATAAAAAACTTTAGAAGATGGATTGACGAATTGAGGAGCTCCGTCATGCTATCCCGGCCAACCACAACAACATCTATACTGACCCTCCTTGAGAGCTATGATGGGACCACTGATCCAATTGATCATCTGAAGGCCTTTCGAACTATATGATGCTGCTCCATGGTGCACTAGATGCCATCTTGTGTCGAGCTTTCTTATCCACTCTGAAGGAAGTAGCAAGAAATTGGTACTCGATGCTAAAGTCGGGTACGATCTTCTCCTTCGACCAAATAAGCTACCAGTTTGCAGCTCATTTTGTCAACAGCCGACATCCAAGACGAGGCTCGAACTTTCTCATCAGTATCAAGCAGCAGGAAGAGGAGTCTATTCGAGCTTATATCAATCATTTTAATGCTGCTACACTGGAGGTCCAAAATTTGGATCAGTCTGTTGCCATGGCAGCACCAAAGGATGACCTTCGAAAGAATGACTTGCTGTTCTTCTTGAAGAAAAAGTATCCTAGAAATTTTACTGATCTGCTAGCTCGGGCTGAAGGTTATGTCCAAGCTGAAGAAATCTTCAAACTGAAGGATGAGGAAGCCGCAAGGGAGCAGTAAGCGGGCGAGTCTAGCAAGCCCATAGTCAAAGAGAAGTCGAATGAAGTTCGATCGTGCTCTCAGACTCCCTCTGAGCACAAGCATGCCCAAACTCCTCCTCAGGCTTGCCATCAAAGAAGCCCTGATAGAAGGGCATGAAGGAGCTCTCCCCCTAGGAGGTTCCATAACTACGCTCCCTTCAATGCTCTGAAGACTTAAGTGCTGATGGAAATCAAGGAGTAGCTACCAAGATCGAAAAGGATGCGCACTCACCTTAGTAAGCACAATTCTAACAAGTACTGTCTCTATCATCATGACCACGGTCACGATACTGAAGAATATATTCAGCTTCAAGATGAGATCAAAGAGCTCATTAGGCGAGGCTGGCTCGATCGATGCTCAAGGGATTCAATTTCTGTACAATGACGTGGTTGTAATAACTTTATATATAGCAGATTATGATGTACGCTGCATTCTTGTGGATAATAAAAGTTCAGCCAATGTCTTATTTTATGATGCTTTCTCTAAAATGTCGATACCTAATAATCATCTGGGACCAATGAATTTTCCATTGGTGGGCTTCACTGGCGATGCTGTACCAATTGAAGGAATAATAACTTTAACTATGATTGCAGGACGATATCCGAGGCTGTCCAGGATGCAAGTGGACTTTTTGGTAGTAAGAGCTCCATCCACTTATAATGCAATTCTTGGCCAACCTGGCCTAAATGCACTTCGGACAGTAGTGTCGACCTACTATTTAAAGATAAATTTTTTGATAAATTATGAGATTGGAGAAGTCATGGGAGACTAAGCTTTGACGAGACATTGCTACTCAATTATCTTATAAAGGGGTAAGCAGTCTGAGCCTTGCTCAGTTGATGGGTTGGACGTCCGGGACAATCTTATAAAAGAATGGAGAGAACCCATGGAAGATCTTGTCTTAATCTCTTTGAATGATAGAATAAGAACCACACAATGTAGATCGACTCTAATTTGGGAGAGGAGGTGCGAAAGCAACTCATCAAATTCTTACGAAAAAATAGATGTTTTTGCTTGGATCTCCGTGGACATGCTAGGAATTGATGCTGAAGTTATGAAACATCATCTGACTGTCGATCCCAAGCATCGACCAGTGAAAGAAAAGGTGCGTAGCCATGCCCCGAAGAGATAGAAGGCAATTATTGAAGAAGTCAACAAGCTCCTCAAGGCCAGATTCATCCGAGAAGTCTTCTATCTGAACTGGATTTCTAATGTGATCTTTATTAAGAAGAAGAATGGCAAGTGGAGGATGTGCATAGACTTCAAAAAGTTGAGCAAGACCTATCCTAAAGACTGCTACCCCCTGTCCAAAATTGATCAACTGATGGATGTGACCGTAGGCCATGAGCTCCACACCTTCATGAATGCCTTCTCTGGCTACAATCAAATCTGGATGGCACCAGAGGATGAGAAGAAAACCATTTTATTTATGGACCATGGTCTTTATTATTACAGGATTATACCCTTTGGGCTCAAAAATGCAGGAGCAACATACCAGCACCTCATCAATAAGATATTTAAGGAGTAGATCGACTGCAACATGAAGATTTATGTAGATGACATGCTTTTCAAGAGTTGAACTTTGACAAATCACATAGCTGATCTTGAGGAGACCTTTGGCATCTCTGAAAGTACAAGATGAAATTGAGCCCAACCAAGTGTGCCTTTAGTGTGACTTCAAAAAAGTTCTTGGGGTTAATGATGTCGAGACATGGAATTCAGGTAAATCTAGAGAAGATTCGAGTCATCTAGGAGATGACTGCCCTAAAATCAATAAAAGAAATTCAGCATCTAACAGAAAAGATGGTGGCCCTCAATCGCTTTATCTCGATATCAGTGGAGAAATGTATGCCTTTCTTCCGAGTTCTCAAACAACTAACTGAAGGGAAATCCTGATTTCCCGATCCAGGTTCGTTCAGATCTGATCAGATCAAGAGATATATTTCAAAAATTTTTCTCTTGATCCCAATCAGATCTTGATATATTTCAGATCTGATTCTTATTATTTTAATAAAATAAAATTAAAATATAAATTAAATCAAATTTAATTTACCTGATCTGGGTAATCCTATTACCCTATTGATGATCCTGTTTGCAGTGGAAGGTTCTGGATCTTAGCCACGCAAGCGCCTGGCCTCTACCGGTATCCACTCGGGTTGGATTTGGAGATCCTCTTCTTCTCTATCCACCTCCAAAAATTAGATCTGGATTCTGATCTGGAGGATCTTTCAAAACCCTTTTGAAGATGAGCAGTTGTCCTTTGCGCAGCGCAGCCTTCTTATTTTTGATTGCCTTTTTCTTTGATCTGAATCGCACCAACCAAGGTTCCAAACTCCTTTTGGACGTGGAGAAGCAAGGGAGAAAGAGACTATGGCATGAGAAGGAGGGGAGAGGCAGCCTTGGGGCATGGAGAAACCTATGATCTCATTAATCTCTGTATCTCATACAATCTGAGTTGGATACAGGGTCTTATTTATAGACTAGCTGTGATCAACTCCTCTTCTTCCAACCAATCACAATCCTTTGTGAAATTAGATCTAAATCTATTGGTGGAATAGAGTCCCCTGATTCCTCCTTAGAGGGTGCCTAAGACCACTCAAAGTTGGTTTTAGAAGAACTCTAATTGGAATCCAAAAAGGAGAATGGAGTCCTGTCAACAAGGACTCCTAGGCGCCTCCAACTTGGGCACACACGCCTAGGGTGGCATGCGCCCTTCTCCTTGCCAGGTTCTGGTAGGGGGATAGGCCCCACCAGCCCTCCAATAGGTGCATGAGACATGTGTCAAAAGTCAAAGTAAATCAATGGTCAACGTTTGACCAGTCAAAGGTAGACTTTTTGATGAAAGTCAAAGAACAAAGAATGGCAGGTGACCAAAAATGGCAGTAGTGTCTTACAAATAAGACAACCTTTTTTGACTTGGACAACCTCCTATCAAACCATATGGAAGGCCTCTGTTTGAGCACAAACATCCTTTGGCTCAGATAGGACAACTTATTTATGATAGCAAAAGAAGAACGTTAGGTTCAATCGAGTGCTAGCACGATTTCCTTGAACCTAATTGAATCTCATTCAGATTAATTTGAACTAGATCAGTTCAATTGATGATCACCAATTTCAAACCCTTGTTTTGTGACCCAGTTAGGCTCAGTTCTGTATGGTAATGGGATATGTCATGATCCTCTATCATCGACATATCGAAACTCCTTTCGATGGATCGGAACTCTTCTGATTCGAACAGCTAGAGTGATCGATCATCTAAATCATTCTAATTGCTCCCAAAATTCCACCAGTGACACCTAGCAGTAATATGGTGGCAAATCCAATCAGAGCTGAATGCAAACCTCTTGGTGCAGCCTACCTATGTGATTCAGTTCTTCTATCTTGAGCCCCAATAGATTAGGTTTAAGGTGGAATCTCGTCAAACCCTAGTCTCTGTCATATGAATGTAATCATTCGATTCGAGTCCAATGTGAAAATCTAAATAGAAACTCTTTCTATTATTTTACTCTACCATGGCCCATGGATTTTGGACTTGATTCTCATGATCATCATAGGGCTACTCCTCTACCATTGAGGTAGATGAATTCCATCTTGATGCAATCCAGTTCCTACATGAACATGTCATAGCACATACACTCAGGGTTCCATATGCTAGGAGACCGAGTAATGGTGTAGTCAAACTATAACACCTCAAGGTGAACTGCCGATGCATCTCGGGTCAAAGAACCAGACTACTACGCAACATCGAGTCAGTCGTTGACAAGAAGGTAACTCCCTAATGACTACTCGAGGTGGTCCACGCTCAAGTGCCCTCGTTCTCTAATGAGTACTGTACTCTCGCTCTGGTGTCTCCACACCGTAGACTCAAGACTCATCTACTAAAGAGAAGCGATTGTACACCAACCTTCGGATTAATCATCATCCTCTTGATGATCCTATGGTCAGGAGCAATTTTATGAGTTAATAATGATTATTCATGTCTTAAATTTTCAACTCTTGAAAATATGAAATTATCATTACCATTAACTCAAAGGATGTATCACAGACACTAAATACACATATGTGATAGAAATAACCCATTTATTGATTTTAGTCAAAATTACAATTTTGCCCCTAGAAGTGTATTACAAGTGGTCAGCCAATTTCTGGCTTCTAGGGCACAATATTCTAACAATCTTCCATTGTCCTAAAGCCAATTGGCTACAAGTCTAAGTCCCATCTTCTCAAGGTGGGCTTCAATCTTCTGCTGGCCAACGGCTTTGTAAGTGGGTCTGCCACATTATCTGCGGAGTCGACTCTCTTGACCTCGACATAACCCTTCTCGAGGTAATCGCGGATGAGTGGTATCGCCGCTCATATGCTTGGATTTTCTGGTGAGACCTCGTCCTTTAGCAAGGGCTATGGCGCCATTGTTGTCGTAGTATAGAGGAATGGCATCTGATGGCATTACTCCGATTTCTGCAGCAAACTTCTTGTACCAGAATGCTTCCTTCGTAGCTTCTGATGCAGCGATATATTTTGCTTCCATGGTGGAATCTGCTATCACCGTTTGCTTGAAACTCTTCCAGCTGATAGCTCCATCATTGCACACAAACAGACTCCTAGATGTCGACTTTCGATCATCTATATCGGACATGAAGTCCGAGTCTGTGTATCCCTAGATCAGGAGATCTCCGTTACAAAGACCAGCATCATATCCTTAGTTCTTCTCAAGTACTTAAGGATACATTTCACAGAAGTCCAGTGTTCTTCACCTGGATTTGACTGATATCTGCTTGTGACACTCACAGCATAAGCTATATCAGGTCGTGTACATAGCATGGCATACATGAGCTCCCTATTGCAGAAGCATAAGGGATTCGCTCATGCGTTCTATTTCCTCAGGTGTAACTGGGGCACCATCTTCTTGGAAAGAATGATCATGTCTTGAAGGGTATTAATCCCCTCTTAGAGTTTTCCCTACTAACTACTTTTAGTACTTTCTCTATGTACATCTTTCTGTGAAAGTCCTAGCATCCTATCGGTCTATCCCTTAAGACCTTAATTCCTAGAATAAAGGATGCCTTCACCTAGGTCTTTCATAGAGAATTTCCTTGGACAACCATATCTTGACTGATGTCAATATGGGAATATCATTCCTAATAAGGAGGATGTCATCCACGTACAATACGAGGAAGACAACAGCGCTCCCACTGACCCTTTTGAAAACACAATGGTTCCTCTTCATTTTTGATGAAAACCAAAATGTTTTTGATCACATCATTGAAACGAGTGTTCCAGCTTCGAGAAATGCTTGCTTAAGTCCATATATGGACCTTTGCAGCTTGCAACCTTGTGATCAGTATCACTGGATGTGAACCTAGCGGCTGTTCCATATAGATATCTTCCTCAAGATATCCATTCAAGAACGCCGTTTTCACGTCCATTTGCCATATTTTGTAATCGAAATAGGCTGCAATAGCAAGCAATGTGCGGATGGATTTTTAGCATAGCTACTGGGAAAAAGTATCCTGATAGTCTATGTCTCGCGTTGACTATAATCTTTTTGCCACCAATCTAGCCTTGAATGTCTCCACATTTTCATCTACACCAATCTTCCTCTTGAAGATCCATTTACATCCAATAGGTACTATACTTCTGGTGGATCTACCAAGGTCCAAACTTGGTTTGAGTGCATCGAGTCAATTTCTGACTGCATTGCCTCTAGCCATTTCTCAGAGTCGATATCTGATATCACCTCATTGTAGGTTTTGGGATCATCTCCATGAGCACCATTACCTACGAGAAACATTTCCTCTACATCTCTTAAAATAATACCTAAGTATCTTTAGGGGATGGGAAACTCTTTCCGATCTACGAGGTGGAGGAGGTAGTGTTCTTAATTGGCTCAACCTGATTTGGTTCCACTCCGGTCCTTAGCTCGTTCTGCTTGTGAGACTTTCTCATCCAAGCTTGATCTATTTTCCAATGCGCTATCTTGAATAATATTTTTCAAGAAAAATGGCATGTCGACCCACAATCACATTGTGGTCTTCTGGAATGTAGAAATAAGTATCCTAATGACTCTTTAGATATCCTATGAAATCGAGCCTCTGAAGGACCTAAACTCTAAACTTGTCTGCTTGTTTGTCTTTTGACATGAGCCGGACAACCCCAAATTTCGAGATGACTCAGACTTGGTTTCTTACCATGCCATATCTCATACGGTGTGGTAGGAACGATTTTAGAGGAAACCTATTCAGTAGATAGATTGAAGTTAACAATGAGTGTCCCCAAAAAAAATCAGGGAGGTCTATGAAGCTCATCATGGATCGAACCATATCTAATAGAGTCCGATTTCTCGTTCTGAAACCCCATTGAGTTGAGGAGTTCCTAGTTGGAGTCCATTGAGAGACTATTCCATTTCCTTGAGATAGTCTAGGAATTCCCTGCTAAGGTATTCACCTCCTCGATCTGATCGAAGAAACTTAATGGGTTTTCCTGTTTGATTTTCTACTTCATGTCTGAATTCTTTGAACTTTTCAAAGGCTTCAGACTTGTGTCTCATAAGATACACATACCCATACCTAGACAGATCATCGGTAAAGGTAATGAAGTAGATAAAATTGCCTCTAGCTGGCAATCAAAAATGGGCCGCACACATCAGTATGTACTAGGGCGGAGAATCTGTGGCCCTCTCCCCATGTCCAACAAAGGGAGTTTGGTCATTTTGCCTTGAAGACAGATTTCACAAGTTTGGATGTGACTCAGAAGTCAATGGACTCAATAGCCCATTTTTCTCTAATTTGTTGATCCTATCTTCTGCTATATGACCTAATCTCAGGTGCCATAGATATCTGTCGTTTGGACTATCCTAGGTCGTTTGGCATTCACGTTTGCTTCGTAGTTAGAACAGGTACATCAATATGTAGCTGATAAAGACCATTAATAAGGAAACCATTTTGCAATTTTATTTCTTTCATAAAGAAGTTACAATGGTCCTTAAAAAGTGATCACATAACTTCTTGTGCTAAGATGAAACAGAATCAAATTCCTTCTGGCTGCAGGCACAAAATAACGTCTTGCAAACTAAGTCTAACTGATGGTAATACAGAGGGTATGTTCCCACGGCTTACTGCAGCAACTCTTGCTCGCTTACCAACGCGTAGATCATGTCTCCATCCCTCAGCCTCCTGCTATCCTCAGACCCTGCATAGAAGTGCAAGATGAGCACTAGAACAAGTCAGCACCCAACTGGATGCAGAAGAAACCGTAAGGTTAGACAAATAACGAGCATACCTCCAGAAGGACCTTCCTTCTTGTTCTTCAGGGTGGCCAGGTAAGTAGGCAGTTCTGCTCCAATGGCGTCGCTGTTGTAATGGAACACTTTCCTTTGCCATCGACCTTTTTTCTTCGATTCTGCCTTCTTCTTCTTTGATCCTTCCATCTTTTGCTTTTTCACAGACTTCTTTTTTCTTTACTATAAGACCTTTCTTTTGAAGAAGTCCGTTCATAGCAAGAACTGAGCCTTTAGAATCTTTTCATAGAAAGCTCAGC